>PVJC01028742.1:0-22349 GCA_004026665.1 Murina feae | reverse complement strand
TGCGCGCGCCTCTGTACCTCTGTACTTTGCTTCCGCCACTCCTCTGAGTCTCAGACTCTTCTCTAGTTGTAGGATTTTCACTCAGCCAGCCGTCCTGTGGGTGCGAGTGGTGTCCGTGTGTTCTTTTCGTGGTTTTTCTGAAATAGTTGTTCACAGCTGCATATACGGTGTCTACCCTATGCCGCCATCTTGTTTCTCCAAAAACGTGGGTTTTTAATTGAGCATAACTCAAATAAAGAAGATATTGAGGAGCATATAAAATTACAAGAGCTGCACATCAAAAAGTAAAACTATATTCTTTAGATTAAGCAATATGCCACAGATTCCTGAACTGTTCTGGTCTATGGCTACGTTCGTGTTTCAGTACTTTATAAAATCAGTCCTAGGCCAAAAACCTAACAGTTTGTTCATTAAAGAAATAATGGGTCAGAACATCCAAAGAGTAGTAGACCATGGGGTTCCTAACACATGTCCCTGTGCTTATCTTGAAACTGAAAATATCTGCACTGCCTCTGGCACCTCAGCGCACAGTGTGCGGGCATACACTGTCACCAAATCCTGTAGAACTGTGTTAATGCAATGGCCCCCTCACTGCATTTTCTGCCCTTGAGTTTTAACTTCTGATCTATGTTTCCATCCAGTGCCCTCACAAATATTTGTGCATGATGCTACTGTCCTGCAGTACTATCTATAATGGTTTCCCAAGTGCTTCTGGAATCGAGTTAAATTTTGTCCTGTTTCATGGTATTGTCTCTAACCTACCTAAATGTATTTCCGATGCTTATTTTTTAAGTATCTACTTATGAGTCAGGTTAGTACCGTGATTTTCCCTGAAACACTTTATTTTATTATCTGCACATTTCCTCTCTCACAAAATGTTCTTCTCTGTGTGTTCTTCCTAGTAAAATTATAGCAAATCTAATGTCAAAGTCTAGTTGTACTTGACCTATTCTGTTGTTTATTCTCTGTAATAGAAAACATTCACACACTCACACATTGTAACTTCCATTAATATATGATATATTTCTTTTTAAATTATATAATACTTATTTAAAAGTAATATTGTATGTACAGAGTTAGCCCATATGCATATGCAAGCCTATTTTGAACTCACTAGTGTTAAAGATTGAATTGAGTTCAGCAAAAATTTTTATTGAGGTTTTAAACTCTGTAACTGAATATGACCATATTTAAAAATAGGGTCTTTGCAGATATAATCAAGTTAAGATGAGGTCATGAGACTGGGTCCTAATCCAATCTGACTGGTGTCTTTATAAGAAGAAGAATAAAACACTATTAGAGGAAAGAGACACATAGGAAGAAAATAGCCATGTGGTGACGGAGGGGGAGTCTGTGGTGATGAACCTACACACCAAGGGATGCCAAGGATTGCAGACAAGCATCAGATGTCAAAAGGAGGGAGTATGGCTCTGCTGATATCTTGATTTCATATTTCTAGCCCCCAGACCGCGAGGCAATAAATTTCTGTGTTAAGTAAGCCTCCCAGTTTATGGCACTTTGTGGCAGGCCTGGGGAACTAATACAATTAAGATAGAGGTAAACACATAGTAAAAATAAACACACTAACGTTCAAAGCATGAGAAAAAGAGTGATTTTATATTTTAACTAGAGGCCCAGTGCATGAAATTCCTGCACAGGTAGGGTCCCTAGTGGCTGCTGGCTGGGGAGGGGGGCTCCCTTTCCCCAGCTTCCTGCCACCACCACTGCTGCTGTCCCCGCCCCTTGGTCAAACTTCTGGTCAAAATCTTGGTCAAAGGGACAATTTGCATACTAGGTTTTTATTTTAGAGGATGGGGAGGGGGCTTAGAAATATGGGTGATTTTCTTTTTTGAATAAAATAACACAACTGAATACGAATAATCACCTGATTCTATATAGCACTTACTAGTTTACAAAGCACTTTCAGTTACCATGTTTTCTGAGATAATGAATATTACATGGCATGTCACATGTAGCAAGTATTAGCATAGGATTCAGTATGTGAGCACAGCCCTGTGGGAATTTTAATATCCCATCACAGATACATGTATCCAGGCCACTTATTCTTTCAGAAACTCTTAATTTGTAAGCAAAAGAGCCAGCGATTATATTCTGATTGCTGATTCAGAGCTTGATATTTGATCTACTATGCCTCAAAAACTGAATAGAGTTTACTAAGGATACATTTCATCTTCTTTATTCCTATTCATTTAAAACAGGTCAAAAGATAATGTGTTTAACTGTATTCAAGAAGGTCTGTGTGTCTGAAAAAACTTTCTGATTAAATAAAATATTTGGTGTCATGTTTATAAAAAGAAATTTTTATTAGAATATATGAATAAGTCATCAGTTCTAGAATCCTGGACTGAATGCTGAATTTCAAATCTTACTTTGCAACATCCCCTTTATACATTTATATCACACCTAAACATTTTGCTTTCTAAGTACAGTAGTCATACCGTTTCCTAACTTTAATATTTGCCAGAAGTAAATGGACAACAAAATTTTAGGATGCAGCTATAGCAAGAGTGGCTAGATGCCCTCCGACAAAATCATGATCATTGCCACTGTGATGGTGTTTGTGCAAAGGAATTTTCTGTCTCCCAAATACAGTTTCTTAATTCTATTAATTTTCATGCCGAGGGTATTTAGGAAGGTTGAATTACTTATGAGTATTCATTTAACACAAAATTTATAATATATATTTTTAAAATATTTTATTGACTTTTTACAGAGAGGAAGAGAAAGGGATAGAGAGTTAGAAACATTGATGAGAGAGAAACATCGATCAGCTGCCTCCTGCACACCCCCCACCGGGATGTGCCTGCAACCAAGGTACAGGCTCTTGACTGGAATCAAACCAGGGACCCCCCAGTCCTCAGGCCAATGCTCTATCCACTGAGCCACACCAGTCAGGGTAACACAAAATTTAAATGAATGGAAATTATTATTTCCTATTTAGAAATATAATTATTTTCTTGAGATAGCTTAATTTATTGTCTAGAAAGCTGTATTCATTTATTTGGATTTTACATATTAAAAAGGTTATGCAATGCAGGAGCAGTGCAAAGGGAAGAAATGAAACTTGTGCTTTATTGATTTAGTTTATGCTGTTAAAGCATCATCTCCCTGCTCCAACACTGCTCACTTCAAATACACAAAGTGGGGTGCTGCAGAGCTCCTCTGCGGCTGTATGCAGTCCTCCAGATGACTATACTAGTATAGCACTTGCATCTAAGAGGATGTGTGGGTGACTTCCCTGTGAACTAATCAACCAACCACGTTCAGGTCATGAAGAATGCGTTCCAGCTACCTGTGTTTACATGCTGAGAAAGTACATATCCTATTGGAAAGGTTCTTATAAAAATATTGTCTTCTGTTCAGATCTATTTAATATGAATTTATGCATACAAAAATAGAATGTTGAAATCCAGTTATTGGTATATTGCTATTGTTCAGTATATAAAATTGGATTTAAGTAACTGACTTAAATTTTCCAGGAGTGCACAGTGAGCATTTGTTGAGAGACAGAGCCACGTAATGTTGAAGGGCAGAGATTCCAGAATCAGATTACCTGCATTCATTTTCTGGATCTCCCTCAGATATGCTGTGTAAACTGGGCAATAACTTCAAATATCTGTGCCTCCGTTTTTGTTTTGTTTTGTTTTTAAACAAGGATAAGGACAGTTGCTACCTAATAATTACTTGTGATAAAGAGCTTAATGTACGTAAAAATACTGAAATTGTGGGACAGATTATTTAGCAGTATAACTATGGCCTATTGTGAAAATATATTCTGGAATCTATCAAAATAATGTTGAACTAAATATCAGAACATAAAATTATAATAAAACAAAGCAAACCTCAGGAACTGCTTATCAGACTCTCCCTTTGTATGCAAGCATTTATATTCATCTTTCATCCATTGCCTTAGAAGATAAACAATAGTACATATCTTCCTGGAAGGAAGTTAAATTTTCATTCTGTTCCGTGTGGTGTAACATGTATTATATACTGTTTTAACATATTTCTAATCATTTGGTTTCAAACTGCTTTTGATTTTGTAAACTTACTTGAAGTGTGGAAGCTCCTATATTCTTTAGTTTTAGGAATCTTCAAACCTCCCTTTAAACGATTAAATAAGAGTGATTCAATATCTACAGTCACCATCATTAATTATAAATTAAATATCAAAGGATAAAACCTACGTATGAAATGAACTCCTTTGAGAATATGTCCTATTTAACATGTCAAATTTCTACATAAATTTAATCAGAATTTAAAAGCATATAAATTTTGATATTCTGTTATTCTTAAATTATTTTGAAGAAAATTTTATTGAAGATAATATATTTATTTATTGACTAAAATATACTAATATATTTTAGTGTACTCTCCCAGGGATTATAAGCAGACTAGCTATACAGTCAATGAATTTGGCTCTTATCACAATTTTATATAATTATTTTTCTGACACTAATTTTATTTAACAAATTTTGCTCCCTGGGGATATAATGTTTAATCTTACAAATAACTTTTTTTAGATTTTTATATTTAATAAAATGTTAGCACATAATATACTCAACTACTCTGCAATGATAGTCATCATTGAGGAGAAGAAATAGTGTATTTACTAGGTGATTATAGATGTCATAGAGATATGATGTAAATAAATATAGTACTATAAATGCATTCAAATAATGCACAAATTTATGTGTCCTAAAATACGAAACTCCTTTTGTATAATAAAAGTAAACAGTATGTAATAGCAAGTACTGAATTTTGTGGTTCACTGAATGGTAGGTTGTTCATGAAATACAATGCTCACAAATATATATATATATATATATATTATCAAATATATATATATATATATATAAAATATGCAAATTAACCATCACTCTGAGACCCCTAAGCCATGCCCACCAGCTAAGCCATGCCCACTAGCCAATCAGAGTGGCTGTATGCAAATTAACCCAGCCAAGATGGAGGCTGCCAGCCACAGAGCTAGAGCAAACAGGAAACTTTCAATGCAACTGCCTCCTTAGGCCAGCTGGGCCTCTGCTCAAGGCAACAATGTTTCAATTATAGAAGATAAATATACTCTAGAAACCTGATTCCAGCCAGCCTTGCTGGGACCTTGGGTCAATGGGAGCTTTGGGCAGCCTGAAAATGGCCCTCAGCCCCTCACCTAGGCTGGCCAGTTACCCCAGTAGGGACCCGAACCCTGAAGGGACTGTGGGCAGCCTGAAAATGGCCCTCAGCCCCTCACCTAGGCTGGCCAGTTACTCCAGTAGGGACCCGAACCCTGAAGGGACTGTGGGCAGCCTGAAAATGGCCCTCAGCCCCTCATCTAAGCTGGCCACACCCCCACGGGGTCAGAGTCCCAACTGGGGGGCTGTGGCCAGCCTGCAAACAGCCATCAGCCCTTCACCCAGGCTGGCCAGGCACACCAGCAGGTGGACATCCCCAGAGGGGTCCCAGACTGCAAGAGGGCACAGGCCGGGCTGAGGTACCCCCCCCCCACCCAGTGTACAAATTTTTGTGCATCAGGCCCCTAGTGTGTGTGTGTGTGTGTGTGTGTGTGTGTATAGTGATAATTGTGTACACATAAAACTTGCTGCTCCTGAGTTAGATGTAGGCATTGGTAGGCTTCTGTGCATTACTTCAGACTTTCCTTTTGGCATTGCAGTTAGACTTTTGGATCCCTCTATTTTCCATTTTAATATATAGTTTACATTCATAACTATTAAATTTATTAACCATACCAACTACGGACTTTGAAACCAGCATGACAAAAATAAAAAGTTGAAACTGAATCTGACAATCTTAAGTAAGGATAACAAATCTAGAGGGAAATAATTAAATCAGGCTTAAAGTTATGGTGATGAAATGCAAATCTGAAATTGTCTTTTGGTCTCTTAGGAGAACAAATCCAGGTAGGGGTGATGAGGAAGGAAGAAAATTCCCTCCTAGCAACTCAAATGAGCTGCATCAACACTAGTGATCAGGGAGGTGTGAAGTTTTGCAGAACTTACATGTAAGATGATCAAAGTTTCAGAATAGTATAGAGTACAGATGGAAAATCCTACAAAATGGGAAAGGTAATAGGTTCCATTCATAGTTTTGCACACTTACTCTTCTGGCCTTCAGCCCGCTAAGATTTATAATGTTTTATATCAGTTCAAAATCTCTGACTCTTTAGCCAACTAACAGATCCTTCAACAACTTTAGATTTTCACATGTAAATTTAAATGCTGCTTTCTTAAAGATTTAATTCCCTATGGCTTTTTATACCTAGAGCATCATTTTGGTAATTTTAACCATTGGGTTAAGTCAATTCAATTCAAGGCAGAAATAACAATCTCCAAAAAGACATAGACATGAGATAAATATAATATAAGCAAGACATTTCATTTTATTTTATTTTATTGGTGCAAAGGGCCTGTAGGTTGTGTGTCTAAAAGTCCTAAGTTACCAAGTGGAAAATACTGGACAGGATACCATTTTAACATTTCGAGGAACCACTGGTTGCTCATTTTTGAGAAAGTATTTAATAGGAATAGATGAACTTCAGAGTATACAAACCAAGCCAGTGCATCACAGATTTTCTCATTTTATTTTTTACTAGAGGCCCGATGCACGAAATTTGCTTCCTTCTGGCACCTGGGACCGGGCTTCCCTGCGGCCCCAACTTCATTCAGAAGGTCAACCGGAAGGACGTCCAATCTAATTACCATATTATACTTTTATTATTATAGATTATTTTTATCTATGATTAACTAATTTAATTAAAAGCATTAAGGTATTCAATAAACACACTTTAGTACTTAAAATGTACAATGATGTTTCAGGCTTACAATATGTGAGCTATCCCTGACATGTATAGTAGTGAAATTGGATTGAAAGATGCAAAGGTAATAACTGCAAAGGTAGATGTGTGATGCCATGGTAGCAGAGAAAATCCTGCAAATTACCCTTTTAGTGGAGCATTTCTCCTAGATCTCCAAGGATTACCATATAGATTACCATGTGCCTTCAAAGATAGGAAATTGTCCAAAAATAAAAGGAAATTTTAGAGAATGCTAGTGTAGATGGCACATATATCAGGGCGTAAAGATAGCAGATGTAGCTGGTGGCAAAAGACCTCCAATCCCTATTAAGATGATTAAATTTGATGTTGTGGATCAGGAGGAGTAAATGGCAATCATGGCTTCATCAATTTTTATTTATTTTTTAGCAATATGGAAATAAATGTGAAGCACATTCTTAAGCAAGGTGAGGATAGTGGTTAGGAAATCTCCAGTTAGAAGATTTATACAAGCTAGGGAGCTGATAAGAAATAACGTGATCTGAGGCATTGACCGAGATTAGAAGGTGGGACAATTGAAGAGATTCCATCCAAGTTTAGTTGATGGCACCGGGTTCATACACTGAGGGGCAGTAAGAATGAGGAAGAGCTGAGGCCGTGCCACTGTTCGCCTATTAGTCAGGGTTTAGTTAGGAAAATAGAAAACGTACTAAATATTTCAAGCCAAGGGAAATCGAGGCTGACCACTGATAATTCAAGTCCATAGGCTATAAAAGTAAAGAGTACCATGAAGTAATTCAGGAATGAATACCTGCAGAGAGCATTTCTCACCTCAGTGGTTGAGGAGTAGAATAATCAGACCTGAGGATTTTGAAAATAAGCACTACAGGGCTGGTATTCATTCTTTTAGGACAAATTTCAACTTTATCTGCACTTGGGCCTCTAGGAGTCACCCACCCTCCCCTGGTTGTCCCAGGTCTTTCCAAAGGGGTTTAGAAAATCTAATAGAGAGTGTCTGAAGGAGGTAAGGGCCGAGTCTACTCTTACCTGAATTGAAATGATGCCAACATGGACTCTGAAAGAAGCCTCTTCTCTCCATCCAACACATTTCATCCACACTCTGTGCTTCCATGTGGCCAAACTTAACGAAATATCAGAGGGTAAACGAGTGTGAGAAGTTCCCTGTGCAGAGACCCAGTCCCAGCAACCAAGACAAGTAAACAGAGGGCATGAGTAGAGCTGAGAGGCAACAAATAAATAACTGGACTTGGCATTTCAGAATAAAGCAAAGCACTGAGATAAACGTAAGTTTATAGTCTTATAATGGCTGATTTAAGGTAAAGGAGAGTGGCAGAAATTGGGCTCTCCTTGGTTCTGCCTCTAACTAGTGTTTCACATTATGCTAATAACTTACTCTCTCTTTGCCTTGGATTTCTCATTTACAAAATGGAGATAAAAATATCATCTCTCTCATATAAATGTCTACAGGGAACTTAACTTTGTTATCATCTGAATGGAAGCATTATACTAGAAAGGATTTTAAAAGCTTTGAGAATGGATGATCAGTCCATACTGGGCATACAGATGATGAATGGAAGGTCACACTGTCCACCAACAGTTAAACTGTTGGTGTAAAAGAAGAAAAGCATTATTAAATATCAGGAAAATTAAAGGTGATTGTGTTAAGGGAAGTCAGAAGTATATGTTAAGAAGAGAGTGATTATTAAACTCCAGTGATCAAGGCTAGTGGTATGACCATTCAAAAACAGCCAATGTGTCTTCAAAGATAGGAAATTGTTCATGATATTTTTGTAAAACTCTGTAAGAGGGATAGAGAGGAAAGTGTTGGCAATCAGCTGAATGAAAAATTCTGGTAGTGAGCCTGGCCCTTGTCAGGAACAAGAAACACACCAGTGAAAAGCAAGCAGCTGATGACGCAGGAGTGGAGTCAAAGAGTCAATTACCTAAGGAGACGGAAAGGCGGTGACTAAGCACTCACTTGGAGAGATTAGCTTTTCAAAGTTGAAAGTACATATACTATAAGGACATCGGGATGTTTTTAGCATAGAAAGAAAATGAATCGAGGCTTTAAAAAGTATTGTTATTGATTTCACAGGGAGAAAGACAGAAACATCAGTGATGAGACAGAATCATTGATTGGTTGCGTCCTACACGCCAATCAGAACCCACAACCTGGGCGTGTGCCCTGACCGAGAATTCAATCCTGACCTCCCTGTTTATAGGTCGACACTCGACCACTGAGATACACCAGATGGGCATCCAGGCTTTTTAAAAATTGGTTTCAAATAAGAAGAAAAGCAGAGGAATAAAATGGCTGCAGTTGCCTAGGTTGTAAATTGGTTCTGTACTTGGGTCAGATCCGTAAGCAAGGAAATGAATGAATGGAAGTTTCTAAGGGGAACATTATAATAAATCAGTGAGAACAGGATTTAAAACATCAGTCCCACTATTTACCATCTGCCTAATTTCAAACAAGGTATTTAAGCTCTCTGTGACAGTAAAAAGGAACTGTTATTTTTTTTCTCATATGAGTATATAAAGTACTTAGCACAGTACTTGAAGCATAGTAAATGGTTCATTTTGAAAAGGATGAAGAAGAAAATGATGGTGATGATGATGATGATGATGATGATGATGATGATGAAAAAACTGCTGATTAGGAAATTGAAGTGAATAACCATGGTGCCAAGGTGACTAGAGAGAATGTAGATCTGAAGCGAGAATGATTAACACAAATAATTGGGAGTGCGCAGGGAAGTAAGGCCTTTAAAATGTGGACATCACGCTAATATCTAAATATCACTCCGATGTCCCCATCTCTGAACCCCATTGGCTCTCTGTGGCTTTCACCCGGGGTTCTTAATTCACTACCATGGCAAGATAATTATAATATTTAATTAATTGGACCCCTTTTAAAATAAAGGTATAATAGGGATGACAATGTACAAAAAAAGTCATGCACTGCATAATGAATGATGTTTCAGTCAATGATAAACTGCGTGATGATGATGGTCCCATCTAATCTAATAAAAAAGAAACATGCAAACTGATCACACGTCAGCTACACCCCAAGCCACACCCACCAGCCAATCAGAGGGACTATATGCAAAGTAACCCAACCAAGATAGCGGCCAGCAGCCATGGAGCTGGAACAAACAGGAGGCTTGGTTGCCACCTGCCCTGGCTGGCTGTGGCCTCCACTCAAGGCAACAAAGTTTCAATTATAGAAGATAAATAAATCCCAGATACCTGCTTCCAGCCAGCCTCACTGGGAGCTTGCGTCGCTGTGGGCCATGGCCAGCCTGCAAATAGCCACCAGCCTCTCATTCAGGATGGCCACACCCTCATGGGGTGAGAGTCCTCACTGTGGGGCTTGGCCAGCCTGAAAACTGCCCTCAGACCCTCACCAAGGCTGTCCAGGGAACCCCAATGGGGACCCACTTCCCTGAAGGGGGTGTGGCCAGTCTTAAAATGGCCCTCATCCCCTCACCCAGTCTGGCCAGGAAACCCTTTAGGGCAAACCACCCGGCCCCCACTCATGCACCAGGCCTCTATCCTATATAATAATCCTATATAATAAAAGGGTAATATGCAAATTGACCCTAACAGCAGAATGACTGGTCACTATGACACACACTGACCACCAGGGGGAGACGCTCAATGCAGGAGCTGCCCCCTGATGGTCAGTGAGCTCCCACAGGGAGAGCTCTGCTCAGCCACAAACCAGGCTAATGGGTAGTGGTGGGAGCCTCTCCCGCCTCCTCAGCAGCGCTAAGGATGTCTGACTGCAGCTTAGGCCTGCTCTGCTCTGGCAAGTGGCTATCCATTGAGGGCTCCTGTGCTGCCAGAGGGATGTCTGACTGCCAGCATAGGCCTAATACCTGGAGAGCAGGCCTAAGCCAGCAGGTGGACATCACCAGAGGGGTCCCAGACTGCATGAGAGAACAGGCCAGACTGAGGGATCCCCCCAAGTACACAAATTTTTGTGCACCGGGCCTCTTGTCTATACTAATAAAGAGCTAATATAATACTGGTTGATACACTATAACAGGTAAAGACCAGGTCATTAGTATATTAGCTGGGGCATTGCTCCTGAGATGGGGGGAAGTGGGGAGGTGCCGGGTGCCGGAGGAGGCGGGACCATCCTGTGCCAGGGAGAGCAAGGATGAGATCCCATAGCACCCTCCTCACCAGTCCTTTGCCACCCACTGCTTGCATTTTGAGCACCCCATGGCCCACCTGCCAAAGGAAGGAGCACAGTGCAGCAAGTGGAAGGCTTCCATGCTCTCCTCCAGTGCCATGATGGGGCGGAGCTCTGTGTTGCTCCAGAGATGGGGCGGAATTGGGGAGGCGCCCAGAGAAGGCAGACCAGCCCAAGGCAACTCAAGGGACTGAGGGTAGAGCTTGAAGCCACCAGAGAAGGCCAGAGGGTTTGGGGGCTGGGCCAGGCACACTGGAGCTCTGCATGGACAGGTTCTGGTGTCAAGGCAGGGCTGCAGGTGGGTGGGCTGAGCCGTGCGATGTAGCATGCTGAGCTCCTACTAAGATTATAATGGAGCCAAAATTTTTCCTATTGCCTAGTGGCATTGTACCCAACTTAATGTAGTTCAACGTATTACTCAAGTGTTTGTGGTGATGCAGGTGTGAGAGCAAACCTATTACATAGTCACACAAAAGTATAGCATGAATAACAATGTACAGTATTTAATACTATGACTATTAATACAGTATCTAATACTACAAATTGACTATGTTACTGGTTTATGAGTCACTATACTATACTTTATGTTATTATAAGTGTACTTACTTTTTCTACTTACATAAAAAAATTTTCTGTAAAGAAGTATGTTGTGTTACCTTGGCAGCAGCCTCTTATATCTGTTTACTGCATCACACAATTGCATCATTTTCTCTTGTTCTCGATGTAATCTCATGTTGTTTTGTTCAGTAAAATGCTGTACAAGTTTATAGTCTTGGAACAATAGGCTATGGTATATAGCATAGGTGTGTAGTAGGCTGTACATATAAGTGCACTCAATAATCACATAATGATAAGATCACTTGATGCATTTCTCAGGATGTATCTCTGTTATTAAGCAGGACATGACTACATAAAAATTAAATATTATAGATATTTCAGTTACTTCAATATGTGGAATTTTATGGGTTCCTATTTTTAATTTGCAAGCTCTCTATATAACATAACACTGAGGAAATAAGCTAAGTACTTGCAATTTATTTAAAATTTTAAACTTCCCCCCAAAATTTGCTGTTTACTTGAATCTTCACTTTAGCAATGCTTTCTGATTTTTGGTTAATGTATTCTTGATGTCACATATGTTGGAGAGGTTATTTAATCTCTCAGTGTTGTCATCTATGTTAAAATGCAGTAATGGCATATCTGTTGCCAAATCATTTTTAGAACTAGCAAAAATTCCTGTAAGCTTCCTCTGAGTTAGCATGTGTTCAGTAAATGTAGGCTCTTGCTATCACAGTTGTTAATATTATTATTTTTTCATTAATATACTTTTTGAAATTCCCTTTCCTTTATAATACATGCAATTAAAGGCCTTTTTGCATTACATACAACCCACTCTGCCATCCATTTTTTTATGCAGCTATTAGTTTCTCTAAGTTATAGCATCATTCTTGCCTTTTGGAGCAGAAATCCACTAGGCTTTATTTGTCCTTTCTCTTTGGATTGACTTTCAACTCCTTCTTGAAAGATATAATTAACGTAGCTCTGTCCACAAGCAGAGTCATTCCATTGTAAAAACACTTGATTTATTGTCAGAAGACCCAGGTGGAAAATTTAATTCTGCCACTTAACTTTTTCTCTTCAATGCCTCTATTCTCTCATCCTTAAAAGATAAAAATATCTATGTTCCCACTCTCTAGTTTTTTATATGATTTGTGTTATTCAAATCTATATGTAAATGCTTTGAGAACTATGAATTACCATGCAGGGGAAGATATTATTATTATTACCTGAACGCTACTGCTATTTTAAAATATTTTTCACTCATAATCTGCCACCTGGTATGTGAAAAAGGTGGAACATTTTCCTCCATCTGAATTGAGAGGAGAGAGAGAGAGAGAGAGAGAGAGAGAGAGAGAGAGAGAGAGAGAGAAAGAAAAAAAGAAAGAAAGAAAGAAAGAAAGAAAGAAAGAAAGAAAGAAAGAAAGAAAGAAACTCTGATTACAGTAATATTGAAGAAAGGTTTACTCTCACATCTGCTCTAGGTGCTTCATGATTTTGTTTTTGTAAGTAGAACTTAAAAGAAACCACTTTATTTATCTTTATTTAGCTAACAGAGCCAAAGAAAATGAAAACACTCTTGTATTAGTCAGGGTTCTCTGCTGAAACACAAACAATGGAATATCCTATCTAATAAAGAGGGAACATGCAAATTGACTATCATGCCCTCATAAGATGGTGGCGCCCACAGTAGGGGCAGGTCTGGCTGCTCTGTGCACCTGCCTCCAGAGTCCCCTCAGCCCTAATGGGGGCTTCTGGTCCTCCTCCATCTCCTACTGACTGAGGCTCAGGAAAGCCTAAGGTAGTGGCTGCGCAGCTACCCAGGGACAGCCGAGGCTTGCACTGCTGGCAGTGGCAGCAGCAGAGGTGTGATGGGGGCATCGCCTTCTCCTGATTGCCAGGTTGCCTCCTGCCCCTGAGGGCTCCCAGACTGTGAGAGGGGGCAGGCCAGGCTGGTGGACACTCTCTCCAGTGTATGAATTTTCATGCACCAGATCTCTAGTATGTATATATAGTAAGGGGTTGGGTCATGTAATAATGGATGCTAAGCAGTCCTTAGATTTGTAGTAGATAAGCTGGTGATCTATGAGATGCCGATGATATAGTTCTGTTGTAAGCCCAAAGACTCAGAACCAGAGCAGATGGCGTAGTTCTAGTCCAAGCCTGAAGACTAAGAACCAGGAGATGTAAGAAAGCTGAGAGTGGCATTACATTCTGAAAGGCTTGAGACCCAAGAAGAGCAAATTTTTCAGATGGCTCTAAAGCAGGAAAAAAAAATGATCCCAGACTTCTGGTTTCCAGTTCCATGGTGAGGGAGCTTGGAGTTTGCCACACTGTCTTAACAAACAAGTAAAAAACTGAGCAAACTGAAAATCAACAACTCTTCTTGGATTTGTAAGAAAACGGAGAACACAGAGCAGGCCACTGCGCCCATATCACAGGGACAAACAAATAAATACAGACACTCACCAATGGAAAGTGCCATGGGAACCAGTGCCAGGGTCACAAAATATCGTATTTAATAAAAGAGTAATATGCAAATTAGGCATCACTCCGTCACAAAGATGTCTTCCCCCAGAGCCACAAGATGGCGGCACCCAGTCCGGCTCAGCCCCGCCACTGAAGTGGTCAGGCCTGTTAGCCAGGCAGGTGGTGGGGGAAGTGGGGGCCCCAAAAAGGGAACAGGTGATCAGAGGGAGTTGGGGGTTCCCTGCCCTTCGCCAGAGGCCTCAGACATGGGCAAGGTTGGAGCCAGTGATCAGAGGGGCCAGGGGCAGAGGCGGTGATCAAGGGGTATGAGGCTGCCCTACCCAGATGTAAGGCCTGGGCCAGAGGCCTTAGGGCTGGGCAGGGGAATCGTCAGAGATCACAGGGGCCTGGGCTCCACAGAGCCAGCGATCTGAGGGGCAGGGGCGGAGCCTGTGATCGCAGGGGTCTCCGCACCGGTGGAGCTGGCAAAGCAGTGGTCTGGGGGTCCCCTGCCCAGGCCTGTAGCCTTGCCCAGAGGGTTCAGTGGGGCATGGGTGGAGCCTGCGATCTCAGGGCCTGGGCTCTGTGAAGCCGGTGATTGGAGGGGCTTGGGGATTCTTCTGCCAAGGCCTGCAGCCTCAGGCAGAGACTGCAGGCCTGAGGAGGGCAAATCCTATGATCACAGGGATCTGGGTTCCCTGCCCAGGCCTGCATCCTCAGCCAGAGGTTATAGGCCGGGGCAGGGGTAGAGCTTAGATTGGAGGGGCTTGGGTGGAGCCAGTGATTAGAGTGAACTACAGAGGAAATACCTTTTCTTACCGCTCATTGGCTAAGCTCCCTGTATGCCATTGGTAATATTCTTAGTAACTTGGGTAATAAGAATCCCTAAAGGTGATATAGGGTTTTTCAACCACACACCTGGAGAAAAAAAATGAAGGTCCACTGCTGGAGGGCTAAGAAATGTCATATCCTGCCCTAGCTGGTTTGACTCAGTGCATAATGCCTCAGGCAGCCGTGTACAGGGTCTGGGTTCAATTCTGACTAAGGGCATGTACCTGGGTTGTAGGCTTCTCTCCAGAGCAGGGCCCAGGTCAGGGCATATGCAGGAGGCAACCAATCAGAGTGTTCCTCTCACTTTGATGTTTCTCTCTGTTTTTTCCTTCTTTCCACATTCTCTAAAAATCAATGGAAACATATCCTCAGGTGAGGATAAAAAAGAAAGAAAGAAAGAAATATCATATCCTATGAAAGACACATCTTAAAAATGCCTAAAGAAAGTTGTCATTTCTTCATGGTGATGGGACTGGAGTCCGTGTTGATGAAAACATCCTGGTGGCTGTGATGACTGGCAGTGGCTGCTGCAGCGGGGTGATGAGGCTGGTGGCTTCCCCTGACTAGCCTGGTCACCTCCACAAAGGGAGGCCCAACTGCAGCTTAGGCTGCTCCCCAAGGGGAGCAGGGAGTGGGCCCAAGCTGTCAGTAGGACACCCCCTGAGGGCTCCCAATATGTGAGAGGGGGCAGGCTGGGCTGAGGAATCTCCCTCCCTCAGTGCACGAATTTCGTGCAGGGGGCCCCTAGTTTATAATAATAACAGTATAATATGCTAAGTAGATCGGATGTTGTTCTGGATGAAGCCGGGTTGCAAGGGAAGCCTGGGTTCTGGGTGTCAGAGGAAAGCTGGTGTCAGCACCTGGGGGAAGGAAGGCCTACTCTTGCACTAATTTCATGCATTGGGCCTCTAGTAAACTATAATTGACAAAGTGCTGGAGCCTCAATCTGGACAAGTTTGAGAATTAAAACTTCAAGGTACCAACTCATAAGGAGTCCACACAATATTGTGAGACATACTAGGTCCACACAGTAAATAATGAAGAAAAATTCCCTTATGCTTCCAATACGGGAGAATTTTTCTTTTTTTTTTAATACAGGAGTCCTCACTTATCTACAATTTTGCTTTCTGTGGTTTCAGTTACCTGTATAGTCAACCACAAACCAAAAAATATTAAATGGTACATTTCAGAAATAAGCAATTCATACATTTTTCATGCTTTTTTGAGTAGCATGATGGGATCTTGCACTATCCTGCTCTGTCTCGTCTGGGACAGAAATCACCCCTTTGTCTAAGATTTTCACGCTATACATGCTGCTATTAGTAACTTAGGAGCCAGCTCAGTTATCAAATAGATGGGTTCTGTGTCAGTGTTTTGTGTCGAAGTAACCCTTATTTTACTAAATAATGGTCCCATGCAAAAGTAGTGATGCTGACTATTCTGATGTACCAAAGAGAAGCCACAAAGTGTTTCCTTTAAGTGAAAAACTACATATGTGTAAGAAAAATAACAAACATGTGTGTATGTCGTTCAGTAATATCCTAGCTTTTAGGCATTTACTGGGAGTCTTAGAACGTGTCCCCTGTGGATAAGTAGGCACAGGGCTGGGAGGGGAGTCTACTGTCATGTCAGAGCACTCTGTACTTCTTAATAGGGCCTGCCTCAGGGGATGCTAATTAACAGGAGCCTACTTTCTGAGGGTATTATTAGAGTCTAACTGACCTGGCGAAGGAAGCTGCCTAGCTCTTGCTGGTTCTAGACATCCTGCCTCACCTAAGGGAGAGAAAAACTCAGAAACACTTGTTCTCAGTACAATATCATTACACCAGCACCCAAAAACAAAACCAACCAACAAACAAAAAACATGACATACTTAGGTATTAAGCTGAGAAAGTATGTTCAAGATCTATGTGAGGAAAACTAGAAAACTCTGATGAACAAAATTAAAGAAATAAATATGTGGAGGGATGATCCATGTTCATGGATAGGAACACATATCATTAAGCTATCAGTTCTTCTCAAGTTGATCTATAAATGTAATGCCAGCAAACCCAAAATCCTAGTAAGTTATTTGGAGAATATCAACAGGCTATTTCTAGAGTGTATTTGAAGAGGCAGAAGACCCAGTATAGCTAACATAATATTGATGTGTATCAATAAAACCATGAAAATATGTGCAAGAACCTTAAATTCACAGTACTAGGTGAAAGAAGCCAAACCAAAATCCACATACGATATGGTTTTAACTACATGACATTCTGAAATAGGCAAAACACTTGAGACAGTAGGAAAATCAGTGGTTGTCAGTATTTGCTGGTGGGATGGGGGGATGATTAGATTGAGCATATAAGACCTTTAGGGAAGTGAAAATACTCTGTTTGGCACCATAATGATAAATTTATGTATTTGTCTGAACCCACTGAATGTACAGCATGAAGAGTGACATGTAATGCCAAGTGATTTTAATGTGCCAATGTAGGCTCATCAGTTGTAGCAAATGTGCCATTCTGGAGGAAGGAATTGATAATGTACGAGGCTATGCATCTGTGAGGCAGGGTATATAGGGAACCTTTCTACCCTTTCCTCAATTATGCTCAGAACCTAAAACTTTTGTCTAAAAAATAGTCTTATTTTTTAAAAAGGCAATGTAAAGCACAGTTCCAGCTCCATAGCCAGGCAGGAGGAGTTCCCTCTATCCAATTGGGGAAGGACCAGGTCCTTCCCCAAACCCTTTTCTATTTAGGTTTCAATTGATTGGGTAAGCACTTCCCCCATTGGAGAGGATGCTCTGCTTTACTCCTTCTACCCATTCAAATGTTAATCTCATCCAAAAACATCCTCACAGATACACCCAAAACATATTCAATACAATATCTGGGCATGCCCAGTCCAGGGCAAGTTGAAACATAAAATGAACCATCACAACTGATGAGGAAATAAAAAAAAACAAAAACAAAAAAACAGCCACAGAAATTGTAGTTGTTTACATATAATATTAGGCTCTAATATTTTCAAGTTAATAATTTGTTCTAAATTGGATTTATGTAGGAAACAATGGGATAATAACCCAAAGTTACAAACCAAATGTCCTGGTTCTCTGATATCCAGCATTCTGTTTCTTCGACTCTGTGATAGAAGGACTGCAATATATATTTCTATGTATTACAAATACATAACAGTTGTGCCATATGTATTTCTCCTTTACCTATTAATGTGGCCACTTCATTTCTGCTGCTGCTACTCTCTGTAGGAAAATTGTGTCAATATTAGTAGAATTATGAAACTGACACTTTTATATTTTTAAGCAAATGAAATCATATAGCAGACCAAATTCATGTTAAACTATTTGATGTTTTTCATAAGTCCAATGTTATCATAATTTTTTTCTTTTAATTTTCAGTGTGTTTGTTTATTTGAAAAAGAAATGAAGACAAAACTCAAAATTCAAAAGTGAAATACAAAAATAAATGTATTCTAAAATTATTTACTTGGAATGATTCTTATTAAGATAGTAGAGAAAATACATTTCTGTGTATTTTTATTATAAATTGATATTTTTCTGGAGCACTGCCAACTCATTGCAAATTAACTTACCAGTATCTTTTAAGCTGAGATGTTAATTTCCTTTAAAAAATAAGGCAAGCTGATTTTTAGATAGCAGAGATAAAGTCCTTTGAAACTAAAGCACTTTCAAGTCACCATTTATTTTTTTTTTAATTTTTTTTATTTCATTGCTTAAAGTATTACAACAAGTGATAGATAAGTATTACAACAGATGATAGATAGATCTCCATTTTTTCCCCTTGCTCTTCCCCCCCCTCCTCCCTAACCCCCAGTTTCCCGTGTCCACTGATTATGCTCCTATGCATGCATGCAAGTCCTTCAGTTGATCTCCCAACTCCCCCCCAACCATCAAGTCACCATTTAAATCAATTAATTAAAATATCCATATGGAGCAAGATAGGCCACATCCATCGTATAAATTTATATAATACATAGACTGTATTTAAATGCCTTCCAAGAACTTTTAACAGTATTTTACCTTACTTTCATTAAATTAAAGGTGAAAAGTTGTGTAGAATTTACTGAAAGACTCAAAAGTTGCAAATTCACTGTTTTATTGTAACCCTAAGGGACCATTAAAAAGGAGCTTTGGCCTGCCAGGGGTAGTACAGTGGTTGAGCACATTTCCAGGTTACAGCCAATCCCCGTTAGGGGGCATGCAGGAGGCAGTCTAGCAATGATTCTCTTCATTGATGTTTCTATCTCTCTCTTCTCTCCTCTTCTCTCTGAAATCAATAAAAATATATTCTAAAAAATACTATCCTACTATACATCTTATTTAGTACTTGTGTCATTTAAAAGTAGACTAGAGTGTCCTTATCCTTGAAAGCAAAGTGTGGATAGACTTATACCAGAGCCACTCCACTGTATATTATAATATCCTATTTGCACAGTAGATTCTATAACTTGAAATATCATCTTCCCCAGGTGTTGGGTCATGTGCATTGAATTCATCCAGTGATACCTGCCTCTCTCTCATAGATGAAACTATTTATCCAAAGGCAAAATTTGAGAATCTTGTACCATTCTCAACAATGATCAATTTTTTTATTTCACATTAATTTACAAGTAAACATTTCTTTTCTTGATTGGTTCATTTTGAGCCTTGTTGAATTGTGATCCTAATTACCTATATATTAAAGTAGGCTGTGCATCAGCAAGTAAGAAATATTATCAAGCCCAGCATAAACAAATTACTAAACTTTTATACAATTTTTGAAAAATACATCATTGATTTTTAATTTTGGAAATCACATTGCTCATTGATTAGCATCCCTAAAATTATCTCTAATTAGTGTTGCCAGGATAAAGATTCTTGCTTTGTGAAGCAATTTTACTATTATTATCATGAAAAAGCATGTGAAGAACCTCATCAGTTAAAGAAAATTGAAAAAAAAAAGAATGAAACAGCATAGAGACTTCCTTTTAGAAAAGCATATAATATATATATATATATATATATATCCGAGTAAAAGTAGGTTTACTGATGTAAATACACAGAGTTTATTCTTATATTATTATTTATTAATTATATTTTTCCATATAAACAGATGCAAAACTACTTTTACCCCACCTTGTATAATATGCTATCCTATATAATAAAGAGGTAATATGCAAATTGCCCATCACTCCAACACACAAGATGGCCAGCAGTGGAGCACAGATGTGAGTGTTCAGGCCAGCAGGGGAAGGCAGTTGGGAGGGACCAGGCCTGCAAGGGAGGGCAGTTGGGGGCAATAGACCTGCAGGGAAGGGCAGTTAGGGTTGACCTGGCTGGCAGAGGAGGTCATTTGGGGGAGACCAGGCCTGCAGGGGAGGGAAGTTGGAGGGGATCAGGCCTGCAAGGGAGGGCAGTTGGATGCAATAGGCCCACAGGGGGGCAATTAGGGGTGACCTGGCTGGCAGAGGAAGGCAGTTGGGGGCAACCAGGCCTGCAGGGAAGGGCAGTTGAGAGCAATCAGGCTGGCAATGGGGGGCAGTTAGGGGCAATTGGGCCAGGAGGGGAACAGTTAGGCATCGATCAGGCTGGCAGGGTAGTGGTTAGGTGCTGATCATGCTGGCAGGCAGAAGCGGTTAGGGGCAATTAAGCAGGCAGGCAGGCAGGCATACATGCAAGTGGTTGGGAGCCAGCAGTCCTGGATTGTGAGAGGAATGTCTGACTGCCCATTTAGACCCCTTCCAAGTCTGACAGTAGGACATCCCTTGAGGGGTCCCAGATTGGAGAGGGTGCAGACTGGGCTTAGGGACACCCCACCCCCCATGCACAAATTTATATTATATTATACTAGAGGCCCGGTACATGAAATTCATGCACTTGAAGGGGGAATGTCCCTCAACCTGGCCTGTGCCCTCTTGCAGTTCAGGGGCAGGCCCAAGCTGTCAGTCAACATCCTTAGCACTGCAGGCTTCTGGCTGAGCAGCACTCCCCTTGTGGGAGTACATTGACCTCCAGGGGGCAACTCCTGTATTGAGTGTCTGCCCCCTGGCAGCCAGTGAGCATCACAGTGACCAGTTGTTCTGTTGTTGGTTGGGCTGAAAGTGGCTCCAGGGACATTGGCCAAGTGGTCCCAGATTGTGAAAGGGCACAGGCCAGGCCAAGGGACCCCACTGGTGCATGATCGGGGCCAGGGAGGGACCATGGGAGGGCTCCAGGGCATGTCTGTCCCATCTCACTCAGTCCGATGGGCCAGACCTCAGAAGCAAGCTAGTGCTGGTCAGAGAGTCTGCCCCCTAGTGGCCACTTCACATCATAGCGACTTGTCTACTAGTCAACTTTCCCCTAATGGTCACTGCATGTCATAGCGAGCAGTTGAGTAGCCTTAGCATATCATTAGCATATTACACTTTGATTGGTTGAATGGCTGACCGGACAACTGCACGACTCAACACTTAGCATATTAGGCTTTTATTATATAGGATAGAATACTAGAGGCCTGGTGCACAAAATCCATGTATGGGTAGGGTCCCTAGGCTTGGCCAGCGATCAGGACTTATCTGTGGGGAGACCAATGGGGTGATCAGGGGGTCTTCTGCTGGCATCTGCAGACCAACGGGGTGTTCAGGGGGTCTTTGGCTGGCATGGTGCCACCCGCTCGCTGGCCCTGTCCCCCACTACCACTGTCACTGGTCGCCTCCCTCTTAGGGGCAATTGGCAGGCCCACCTACTCACATCCTCCTTGGCGGGCCTCTGGCCTGCGGGCTGGTTCCAGCTGCTACATTGAGCATCTTCCCCCTGGTGGTCAGTGTGCATTATAGTGACTGGTTGTTCCGCAGGTCGTTCCACTGGTTGGTCATTTGCATATTAGGCTTTTATTATATAGAATTTTATTATATAGGATAACATATATGCATATATGTATGTAATATAATCCTATAAAATAAAAGGCTAATATGCAAAGTGACCAAATGGCTGAATGACCGGTCGCTATGATGCACACTGACCACCAGAGGGCAGACGCTCAATCAGTTCCTCCCTGATAGTCAGTGCAACTCACAGGGAAAGTGCTGCACAACCAGAAGCTAGGCTCATGGCTGGCAAGCCCAGTAGCAATAGCAGGAGGCTCTCCTGCCTCCAGTAGTGCTAAAGAGCAGCAAGCAGGCAGGCGGTATGGAGCAAGAAGTCCCAGACTGCAAGAAGTATCCCAAACTGGAAGAGGGTCTAGGCTTGGCTGAACCCCCCCCCACCAAGTGCACAAATTTTGTGCACCAGGCCCCTAGTGTATTATATTATACTAGGGGCCCGGTGCACGAAATTTATGCACAGAGGGAGGGTGGGGGTCCCTCAGCCCAGCCTGCCCCTTCTCACAGCATGGAACCCCTCAGTGGATGTCCTATGATGGCCCCAGTCTGCCAGGCACCTTTTGTGTGTGTGTGTGTGTGTGTGTGTGTGTGTGT
>PVJC01028741.1:0-22366 GCA_004026665.1 Murina feae | reverse complement strand
CTGCTCCGAGCCTCAGATGCGGCTGGGGGCAGGTCCCCAGTGGTCACACACACACACTCATACACACACAAGGTGCCTGGCAGACTGGGGCCATCATAGGACATCCACTGAGGGGTCCCAGACTGTCAGAGGGCACAGGCTGGGCTGAAGGACTCCCTCCACCCCGAGTGCACAAATTTTTGTGCACCGGGCCCCTAGTTATATATATATATCAATGAAAATACACAGATTCTCAATAAAACATGGGGCAAATGTAACTATATTAGAGTATTAGAGCAAGGATAAATTTGACTGTAGTTTATAAAGTGCCATTAAAATTGATTTGAAAAATTACTTTTCAGGAAAAATACATAATTAGCACAGTGTATGGAGAGAATGAAATGGTAATGAAATATTTTAGTTTGGTAATTGTGTTACTGAATTAATTGTAATGCATTGGCCTTGAGCCCACAAGTGGAGGATTTGTTGGACACTCTCTTAGAGAACTTAATGAGTAAAAGTAGCAGCCGTGGGAGCCTGCGGGACCACTGTGGGCTCAAGACCATTTAAGGTTGCATTACAGATGTGGCAGATGGAATGCGTGTAATGTGGATTAAATCCCACCCTCCCCATATCAAATCAAGAGGAGGAATAAAGGCCTGTGAGATCTTGAAAAACCATGAAGACCAAGCCATTGCTTTGTACCCAGAAAGCAGTCAATAAATACTTACTTGTTAGGTGAATAAATGATGATAAAAAGGGATAAAATAAAATTTAATATGCAAGCAACAGGAAATAAATATTGCTTCTCACAAAAAAGAAATCTATATGCAAACTTGCAAACAAATACTGGCTCAAGTTGCTGTGTTCTAGGAAACACAGACTGGTCTGACTCTCCAGGCCTCATAGCCTCCAGGGACTCTTGTGTGATTTGGTGAGCCACAGGGCTGTAGGAGATGAGTTTAAAGCAGCTATTTTTTAAAAAAATGTTTTTATTGATTTTCAGAGAAAGGAAGAGAGAGATAGAAACATCCATGATGAAAGAACCATTGATCAGCTGCCTCCTATATGCCCCCTACTGGGGATCGAGCCCACACCCCCAAAAATGAACTGCCCTTTGAAAGGACTCAGTAAGACAGATTCTGTAGCGTCCAGTGCATAGAGAGCAAACTGGAAGCCTTCAGCAGATGGTCACTCAGCATCTGCTGGAACCCAGCTGCCCAGATGGGCACCACAGCACATGGCTTAAAGGTGGAAACACATAGGTTTACGCCTGTGCCAGTGGAGCCGGGGGTGCCACCTGCGATTCCCACTCTTGCCAGAGAAGAGAGCAGGGTTGGTGGTAACAGTTGCTTCTGTGAGAAGAAACTAGAAAGGATGCTGGGCCGGATTAGATAAAGGCACATGGAAGGAAGGTGGCAGCAGAGCATAGTGTTCGAGAACAAGGCGCAGGTATCAGGCTGTCTGGGTTCAAATCCCAGCTCGGCCACTTACTTGCGCAAGTTTTCTAACTTCTTTATCCCGTCGCTTTTCATCTATAAAATGGGATGTTTAATAACAGTTGTCCCCTCAATGGTCTAAATGATACCACACAGGTAAAGAGCTTCGTATAGTACCCAAATGCCACATGCTAAACCTTCCATCAGTGGTATTGATAACTGTTATTAACTAGAATCATTTGGAAAGATTGCAGATTAGAGTACCCGGAGGAAGGAAATAGTTTACTAAGTACTTGACTTATAGCCACTCATTTTAAGCCTGATAAAACCATGGGAGATAAGAATGATCATTTTATGAATGAGGATAAGGAGGCTCTGTGGGATTAAACGGCTTTCCTAAAGCCCTTTAAGTAGCAAGTAGTAGAGCTAGTGTCAAGCTCCGTCTTATCTGGTGCTCAGCCTGTGCTCTTTCTCCCCGGTTTTGCTGCTATCCAGGGCCAGACTGAGATGTAGAGAGAGCCGACTCGCCTCTTACAAATATAGAAAAGTTACAAACTATCAAACAAGTGTAAGAAAAGCCAATAGCTGTTCATTTTCTCAGATGAGTACAATGTTTTAAAATACCAATTTTGTTCCAAACAATTTGTCCAGTGCTCCTGTTTTGGTGCCATAAGCACATGCCTGACCGGCTTACTGAGTAGCCTGTAACTTTTACCCGGTGTCCGAAGATGGAGAGTTTGTGTTGTGTGACCCCCTGCCCTGGCCCCCCTAACTTCAGAGGGGCCTGCCTTGGTGTGGCCAGGAACTTGTGCAAGCATCAGGAGGTGGCATATGAATGCATCAGTAACAGCAAACTCTGAATAGCACGCATGGTGTCCCTGTAAATAATAATGGCAGCCACCTGTTACATGCGTCAGGCACTGTACAAATATTAGTCATGTAGTCCCCATAACCACTCTGACTGCCTAACCAGCGAGGAAACTGTCTGGAAAGTTAAGTCATATCCACATGGACATAGACCATTGGTGTCAGACCAGAGATTAGAGCATCTATCTGATTCCCAAGCTCTCCCACCACACAGAGCTGCTCAAAGTCACCCAGTGAGCGAGTGAGCGACAGCACAGGGACCAAGCAGGGTCAGGGGCCTTTCCCCTGCCTCTCCCTCCTTACACGTCACCCGGGATGGCAACACACCCACAGTGGAGGAGAGTGACAGAGAAAAGGCGGCTGAAACTATGAAGTCCTGAAGTGACAGCTCTGGCCACAGACTGAGTTCAAATGCATGTGTTGGCCTGAGTCAGGCAGCTGAAGGGAAATGGAGCCAAGCACTTGCCTCAGCGCAGTCAGCCGCCGACCAGCTCACCCGGTGTCTTAATTAATGTGGCTCAAATAATAGATGCTTTTGAGACACGGAGGAGGGAGAAAAAGACCGTTCCTCGCAGCTGCCATCAGTTAGCTGCCTTCCAAAGCGCACCTTCCATGTTTCCTGCGTGGAACCACATGGAATGACAGCCACAGCCTGTCTTCTCTTCCCCTGAGCCCCCTGTGTGCGAAGACTGGATATTCCTTAACAGGTCGGCTGAGGCTTCATTGCAAAGGAACCGTCCGCCCAGGCCAGCCATTGCTAGAATGGCTCAGCCCTGCAGCACTTCACCTCTGACCCTGGAACACCCTGAGCGCTGTCTGATAGATCGAGCACTCTGATGATAAACGTTCCATTTGGTTCTCTCAACCGCCTGGTGATGCAGACATTGCTTCCTCCACTCCGTAAACACGGAGACCGAGGCCCTCAGAGATGAGTGACTAATGTGAGAATACGGTCAGTAGGAGGAGGCCCAGTGCTCTGCTCCGAGGCTTTCTGGGTCCATGAGCCGCGCTCTTTCCCTTCTGCCACACTGAGTGGTTGGGGGCTCGGTGGTGAGGGGTGAACGGCTTGTGGTGATGCAGGAAATCACATACCTGAAATTCCAAAACCGATGATAAGGGCGATGGCTCCAGCCAACACAATGATGATGCTAATAATGCTATGGAGAGAGAGAGAGAAACAGGGAATTACTTCATTCCGTGCGACGTTTGCAACCTGGGCTCACATCTGTCATAAGCGGTGCTACCTAAAGCCCCTCAACTTTCTCTTCAACATATTCCTAGAAATGGACACCTGAGAAAGGAATCCCTGCAGTTCTGCCTCCCCCCCCCCGGGGTATGAGATAGGTTAAAGGAGTGGCCCTTTTATTTGACTCTTGTATCATCTTTCTTTCCAGGGAAGACCACGCACAAAGTCTGTTGGGACAAGACTGACGATATCTCTGTAGTGCAGGTGCCACGTGGGGAGCACTGGTCACACACCAGCCCACCCTGAGCACTGCTGCCCGTCCCTCCTGTAGCATTCACCTACCCGTTTCGTCTCCTCCCATAGACTTCAGACTTGGACCGTGGGCACGTTCACTTTGTACTTACTATCCCCTAGCCCACTGCGTCCCATAGATCCTCAGCGGGACCTTATTTTCTCTTATTCACACTTAATTCATATTTATTACCGAAAGGTTAGGAAATACAAATAAGCAAATATTCCATCCGCCAGCCATAACCACTGTTCACGTCTTACTATGCCTCCTGCCAATTTTCAGTGACCTGATTACCAAATGACATTTGGGAAACAAACAAGGAAGTATTGCTTCCATTTGCCGAGTGCTAGAGCTATGTGGCAGCCGTGTCCCAGGCACCATCTGTGG
Source organism: Murina feae (assembly GCA_004026665.1). Lineage (NCBI taxonomy): Eukaryota > Metazoa > Chordata > Mammalia > Chiroptera > Vespertilionidae > Murina > Murina feae. Next base: position 18,216 of record PVJC01028741.1, on the reverse strand, counting down.
GTTATATCATTTACCCACGCGCTAACCTTGTGAGGTAAACAAAGTTATCGGCTCCATTTCACCGGTGAGGCAGTAACCGGGAGGTTAAGAATCTTCCCGAAATTCACACGGTCGGAAAGTGGCAGAGCTCGGATTGGACTCTCTCTCTGGAATCTGCACTTGACTACTGCCTACACTGTCTCCCAAGGATGGGGGCTCACAAATGGGGTGTGTCGCTCCTCTCTTTTCAGGGGAACCCAGGGGCCACCGGCTGGGGAGAATGACAGGCAGAGCAGGAGGTGCGCGTCACAGCTGATGTGTCGCAGAGCAGTTCCTGGGAAACGTGCCCATCGCTGCCCACCCTGGTGCATAGGTCCTCAGGCCGGTGTCCCCAGCCACACCCTCCCGCTGCTGGCCGCTCACACCCACACGGGTGTTACGCAACAGGCAGGACAAAAGAAAGGCACAGGGAGGCGAAGAATGGTGCTATAGAGCGAAGGGGAAGCACGGGCATTTCACTTCCTGCCCTGAATAGGCTCCTTGTACCCAGCTCCCATTGGCTCAGGGATGGGCCTACAAGGAACGGTTTGGGTAAACAGTTCCCCTGGAGGTCAGACCCTCATGAGGTACAGCCAGAAGGGCAGCACTTGAAGGAGCAGAACGGAGCTTTTAGTACTCGGGCATCTGTCACTGATTCCAAGAGGAGACTGCATATGACTGCTTCTCCTCTGTTTCCACAGCTTGCTGCAGCCTCAGTTCTTACTGGATCACGTGTGTGAGGACAGCTAGACAAACTCTCACAGCAAGAGGCCCTGTCTGGCTCTCTCAACCACGGAGTCAGGCAGCAGACTTGCATTTGTGGCCCTGGGATTGACCTGCCTTGGGGAAATGCCTTCAACTCCCTGAGACTCAGTTTCTTTATCTTTGAAATGGGAATCGGAGTGATTCCTGCTTCACCTGCTAGAAAGGTGTTCCAAATTCTTACTTTGAAGCCCTAACCCCAGTGCTCAGAAAGTGACTTTATTTGGAAATAGGTTGTTGACAGATGTAATTAGTTAAGATGAGGCCACGCTGGATCCAACATGGCGGGTGTTCTTATAAAAAGGGGAGATTTGGACACAGACATGCACACACATGGGAAACACCACGTGAAGAGGAGAGCAGAGATTTGTAAGTCAAGGGACATCAAAGATGGCTGGCAGGTCACCAGAAGCCAGGGGACGCGTGGAGCAGATGCTCCCTCATGGCCCTCAGGAGCCAACCCAGGTGACTCCTGGACTGCTCGCCTCCAGACTGCGGGACGGCGAATTTCTGTTGTTCAAGCCGCCCAGCTTGCGGTACCTTGTTACAGCAGCGCCAGCAAATGCATACAAGAGGGTTGCTTTAAGATCCAGCGATGTGGTTGACAATGAATGTCGCATGATCCATAAAGGGCTACGCATCTATTACTTTTCATTGTTAAAAAAGCTGAGCTGGCCCTGGCTGGGTAGCTCAGTTGGTTAGAGTGCCATCCGGATACGGGAGGTTGCAGGGGCGTGTGCGGGAGGCAAACAATCGATGTGCCTCCCTCACATCGGTCCTCTGTCAGGGCACATACAGGAATCAATGAATGAATGCGTAAGTAAGTGGAACAACCAACTGATGCCTCTCTCTAGCTCTCTCTCCAATCAATCTAAACATTTTAAAAGAGCTTAATTGCACCCACCTGATTAAAGTTATTAGGAAAAAGTAATGACTTAAACCAGGAGAATAGTCCAACTGATAATAATAAAAATTTCATAGTATTTTGATACATCAAAGTAGCAGGTCCCAGGCCGCGGTGCTCAGAGTTCAGTGTGCGTTTTCACGTGTGTTTGAATCATCCAGTCCTGTTCTCTCTTTCCTTTCACTTTTGTCCCTTCCCTGCGCCTGCTCACCCCCATGCCTCCCCAGCATTAGAGCAACTCTCCTGTCAGTTATCCCCGCGTGCAGTCTATTCACAGTGCCAGGGGCAGCAGTGACTTCAGAATTTCTCTATGGCAGCAGCTTAGGGGCAACAGCCTAGTTGAAAGTGGGAAATGGGGTGATCCCTGAGGCTTCTGGACCCAGCAGGCACAGTTCCCGTCACAGCACCACCACTTACTAATGGTGGGACCTTAGCTTCTGGTCTTGCAAAGATTGGATTAACCCATTTTAAAAAGTCACTTAGAAAAGTCATTTTAAAAAGCTGGGCATATGGAAAGCATCTATAAGTGTTAGCTATTCTCGTTCTTGCTTTTCTGCTACGGTTACCTAACCAGCCCATGTTTCTAACTTAGTGTGTGTTTCCTTGGTGGTGCTGATGGGTATTGTTGTGGGGCCTGCCCTGTGGGTCAGCCACTGAGCTGTTGGCGAGAATGATGGCAGCACTGATGATCATGACAGTCCTCGTGATAGTCTGAAAATTCCCAGCGCCCTCCTGCTTTCCTCATGGTGAGACTCTGCTCTGATGTAGCCCATAGGGTCTTCCAAAGGGGTTCCCGTCCTCTCTCTCCAGTCTGTCTCTCCTCACACTTTCCCCAGGTCCCCTCTGCCATCCTGCACTCCAGCCATGTTAAATCACCATAGACCCACCCCCTCCACAGATATGCTGTCCCCCAGGCTCTCCGCGGGGGGCTGGACAGCAAGGACATGGAGCAGATACCTGTGCGTTCACCAGTAGGAATGAGACAGTGGAGGTTGGGAGCTCATCTCCCTCCCCCAGACCCACGCTTCCCCTGCTGTGGAGGCAGAACCCCATCTGTCAGCAGGTTCCCTGTCTAAGCAGGATCACCTTGAGCTTCGTTCTCAACTGCTGTTCCCTCGGGGAACCGCTCCACTTGCAGAACCTTGGAAAGCGAAGCAGCAACTATTAGAGCAGCCAAATTAAATAATTCCTGCTGCTTATTAATTTTTTAAAACGATGAATAAAATATTTCACACAAGGTGTTCTCATGCTGCTTTTTTGGTTTTCACTTCCCGAGCATAATTTCCAATAACTATGCTACAAGAAATTTTTAATGCAAAGCTAGGTTTTGTAACCACTGCATTGGCGTTCAGAGGGCACAGTCGTGACTCTGCACAGAAGGGCCCAGACGCGAGCCAGTGCTTCTGGAGGGTTTGTGCACACAGCGAGTATTTATTAGTGCTTACCATGTGAAAGGCACCGCCAGGCAAAGGGGAGGAGACACAGGGAGGAAGTAAACAAGGGCCTGCCCTCAGGAATCACAGTGCAATTGAGGTATAACATGCACACACACACGCACGCATGCACATGCACACACACGCACGCACAAACGCATATGCATGCCACTGTAATAGCACAAGACAGAATGCGGTCGGGGCTTCAGTAAAGAGAGGAGCATGTTCTCACAGGAATTCAAAGTGTATTTCCATGAACTAGTTTCAAAGAAAGTAAAGAGACAGGCTTTATTCAGGGATATATTTAGCAATTCATGCTGCTACCTCCTCTCTCTCCAAAGCAGCCGCAGAGGGAACAGGGTTATTCTGCTGCCCCGGACGGGTCAGAACCAAGCCCCTCACATTAGTGCTCTGGGCCGGGGGGAGGTGCTTTCCAGGGACACAGAACCAGGGGGGGACCAGCCTTGCACCCCGGACTCTGCCGAAGGAGTGGCCCTCCTCGTCTCCTCTTTGTGTCTAGCTGCAGCACTTGAAAGAAGTCAGGCATTTCAGTTAAGAAATGGTCTATTGTGCTGCTGAAAAACCTCACATTCTATAAAATCGCACTATAGAGGTAACAGGGCTGATGGGAAAGCCTAAGGTTAGGGTAAGGGCAGGTCACTGAAAACCCATCTGACTCTGCGATGGTTCTCCAGCAGAAACAGTAACTGGTACCTTGGGGAACTTGCACAGCCGAAGTGGGCAGTGCAGTGGGGCCAGAAGCTGCTCAGGGATGTGAAACACGCAGAGCCCTGGCCGGTGGCTCCGTTTGTTGAATGTCGTCCTGAACACCAAACAGTTGTGGGCTTGATCCCTGGCCCAGGTGTGTACGGGAGGCAACTGATCAATGTTTCTCTCACATCGATGTTTCTCTCTCTCCCTCCTTCCCTCCCTCCTTCAAATTAATAAAAACATATGCTCAGGTAAGGGTTTAAAAATGCACAGAAACAACTGAGCAGAGACTCTGACTTAGGGTGCTGTGAACCCGTGAAGTTGGGGTACAGAGGGAAGTACACCCTGGGATGTGAAAGGCCAGGATGTGCTTCTCGGGGAAGAGTGCTCCAAAAGCAGGTGCTCGTTTAAAATGGAAAGAAACAAAGAACTGAAAGCCACTTTGAGCCCTTCCTACTGAAGCTGTCATTCTCCTCTACTATTTCAGCTCCCTTGCCTTGGGGAAGATGCATGTGAATCAACATAACTTCCATGATATAACTGTCCTCATTCCCCTGTGTCCCAACCATGTATAAGCTAATCGGTGCTATAGAAACACATACTGCGGCAGACAGGCGGTGTTACTGGATTTCCAAGAAATAAACTGGGATAGAGATACCTATCTTTTGAGGACAAACTCTCATTGTCCCTGAGGTCCATGAGGAGGATGAAACAAAAACGCCAGTGCTGATCGGGCATGTTGTGTGTCTCATTCATCCTTCATTCAGCAATGCTATGCGTAAGCATCACTGTCATTGCCTTTTTACATGTGGGGAAACTGAGGGTTAGCGTAGATAACTGACCAAACTCTCACAGCTAGGAAGTGGGAGAGCCAGATCTCAAACCCAGGAGTCTAATGGACGAGCCTGTGCTCCTAAGACCCATACTTCTAGAAAAAGTCCCATGTGGCGGGCAGGAGGCCACCAGTTCAGAAGGCTTCCCTCATCCGCATCCCTGCATAGCTCCCCTCGCTCCATTTCAAAAACAAGGGCTTCTGGGTCTGCTTCAGATCATAGCGCACTCATTGTGGGAGACATCAGGCCTCTTTGTTCCATTCAAGCACGACTGGTTTCTACGGTCTCTAGTTCCTGCCTCCATCTCAAATCCTGACAGAGCTGAAAGGTACCACATTCCTGTAGATCATCCGCCTTCTTCCACTGTGTATCCCATAAAGGATCAGCACTCAGAAAACTAGATGAAGTGGGCAAGCGTGTGATTAATCTGAATAAGTTCTACTTTAAAATTAAATATACCAAGCAGAATATTTGCGTAAATCAAGTAGATGTTTGAGAAAAAAATCAGACATATTACTTTATTCGTAAACTGAAAAAGTGATTACGTCTATAAAGGAGTGCTGAGAGTGAAGAAGACTTTGATTTCAGCTTGTCCAAAAAAGTTTCTCTCCCTCTCTATTTTTCCCCATAAAAGGAGAAAAGGCTTTATTTTTAAACACTATGTGGAACAGAGCATGTGTTCTGTAACCAATTTGTTCTTAATATTGATTAGTACGGGTTCTAGGTTTCTGAGACGCTTAGATTATTGTCTGTTCGATATTTCCCCCCCAGAAGAATCTTTTCTTTTCTGCAGAGAATGTTTCCTCATCTCTACATGCCTCTCTTCTTTCTCTTTGTGTTGGTGAAATCAAGGCCAGCTTTGATGCAGGGGCGGGAGAACCATGAAGAGTAGTAACTGGAGGGTCAGGAAGAGATTGACAAGGAGATGCCATATGGGCCTACTTGCCATCACTCTGCAGGGAATGAAGCCAGTAGGTCAAAGTTCTAGGAGGTTAGATTGAGCTTTATGTACAGAGAAACATCCCAACAGAGCTCTCTGGTCCTTGCCGGAGACCGGAGAGTTACGTCATTAGACGTGTGTGTGCAAACAAGGGCTGAGAAACCACTTAGCAAGAGATGCAGGCAGGGAAGAGTTGCTGGCACTAGGTAAGGGTGGGACAGTTTTGAAAGTCCCTTTCTGGTGCAGATAGGTGTATGAATCTGCACTGATCCTCCCTGAGATTTCCTCTGGCCTTGCCCTCGTCATAGTTAGGTGCTCTGACATGGTGCCTAAGACCTTGGTTCATACCATAACAGTGATAGCTGATACTGAGCACATGACCTCATTTATCTCATTCAATCCCCACAGCAACCCTATGAGATAGGTACTGTTATCTTTGCCTTATGGATGGGGAAACTGAGGCCTGATATTAAGTAACTTATCCCAGGGCTTATTCCCAGAGGAATTAGAGCAGGATTGGACTTGGGCCTGAGAATCCTCGTCCATGGCTTTCATTATTATGCCGTATTTTATGTGAATCCAAAGCTTTATAAGTCCCAGGATTCAGCTCGGTTTCCAGGCTCATGTTCTGTGCCGCTGCCCCTGTGGGAAGGACAGCTCGTCCCATTTCACATGGATTGAAGCAGTCTATCTCTGTCAGGAGGGATCTTTTGTCTGAGACTCTGGAAGGAAAACTAGAAGGAGCGTCTCAGTGGAAAAACACAGAATATTAATAGACACCTTTCCCTGAACAGTATTTGAGTTTGCAGCAGAGCCATTCCATTATTTTCTTAAGCCTGCTCTGTCTGTAACTGCTCCCCTGATGTCCATGCAGCACACACTGGCATTTCATCAGCCTCGTTCATCGTTTCCCAGAGGCACAAGCAAAGCGAGACAGAAGTCCATGATAGGGTGATTGCTAGTCCTTTCCCTAACCATACCTGCATTCCCCCTTCCCCCTTATTCCCACTGTAGAGAAGAACACATTTCCAGAAGATTCTTGCAGTGTAACATCCCGTTGTGTGATAACATACACACGCTTTAAACCCTTTCTGGACCTCCCAAAAGTGTCCATCCTGTTAGAAGAGCCGGGTATCCTCTAAGCAGCTTGTGTGGTCTGGACTGAAACAGCCTAATTGTAAGTCTTCCAAACTGGAGTTCAGGGGAGATTGCCAGGGGTGCTCACAGCACCTGCAGGGAGGTTTGGCTACTAATTAGCACTTCCTTTTCAAATTGGCTGCCATCACAAATCAGCCCTCCCCACCCGCCTCCTCAGGCCCATAGGGGCACTGCTCAGTGACAGCCTGGTCATTTCTGGAACGGAACAGACAAAATGAAGAGAAGGCACTGCTATCTCCCCTTCCCCCTCCCCCCTCGTCAACTCCCCAGAGCGCCTGGTGTTCTAATGAAGCCTCCATGGGAGCAGGGGCTTGAACACCTGAGCAGCGCTGCAGTTCACCCCCATACCTGTGTCCAGATTAAACACTGCTGTCTCCACAGGACTGTTGTAAGCATCCAAAGAAACAAACTATTAAGGTCTAAATATTAGCTATTATTTTGAATCATAAATGTTGATTCTTATTTTTACCCCTTCTCCCTACCCCAAATTTAAATGACTTCTTCCTGCTTACAGATTCAAGTTCAAACTAAGCCTAGAAGTTAAGACTCTCCCCAGATACCGCAAACTGTCCAACTCTCCTCCCCTTCTGGAACCCTGTTTCTGGTCAAACTGATCTGTGTTGTCCCCTGTTGCCCTCTGCCTAGAACATCCTTCCACCTCCTCTCTGGCCTCCCGAAGCGGGCCGGGCCCCATTCAAAGCCTGGCGTGGCTCCGACTTGCCTCCAATCTCACTCCTGAACTCAGCCTGGAGCATGCTTCTTCTCTTTCCTTCATGGATGAAACAGGTGGGGTCGGAAGGCGGATCTCAGAAGGCTGGGCTCCCTGAGAGAGGAGAGCCAGGCACTGGGGTTTGGGATGGGAGCTGGGCGGCGGGAGCTGGGACTGAGACGCTCTGATGGGGAAGGACAGGACAGGCTGTCCCTGGGGAGAACACATCTCCGTGAATCTTCTCTCGCCTCCAGTTACCGTGATCTGGGCGGCAGGCAGATGGATGGCCCGCAGAGTCCCAGTGATCTGCAATCTAGAGGACTCGGCAGCACCCTACAGCACAGTGACTGCTTGACTCGTCGCCCTTTTGGTGCCTATAGGAGGCCTGCACTAACCCTGACGACGTTTAAAGACGTGCTTGGGCTGTCCCCTCTCAGAAAGTCTAGCCCTGGTGTCCGTTCTGTGTATTCATCAGTAAAGCTGGAAACAAGTACATGTCACCTCAGGGCCCTTCCCTACCAAAGCACCTATCCCTGTCTTGGCAGACTGGTGCCTGTGGTCTGACATGGGAGACAGGGTCCTATTTGTACGCCCCCCCCCCCCCCAAAGAGCAGACCAGCGAATCTCAGCAACTGCAGGGATACGTTTGCAGTCTCCCAAGGTCCTACCCGGAGTCCATGACAAGCCCTCACTTGCTGGGACAGGTTCTCGTCTTTTAGACGTGGGTGCAGTTCTGTAATGGTGGCTGGGCAAAGCTTGTGAGGACAGAGAAGTGGAAATCAGGCTTCCAAGCCCCTCCCTCCAGGGCCTGGCCCGCTTGAGCCGCACTCGCCCACAGATCCTCGGCTGTCCTTTCACATGACAAGTCTTGACTGCCCACACCAAGAATGGTTCTGAGACCCAAGGCAGGGGAGACACCCCCTGTCCCAGGTCCACCGTCGTCCTTAAGTTAACCTCCTCCATGGACCTGTCCATCTGTAACAAACACAAAGGAAGTTCCTCTGGCCTTCCTGGAATCTGTACCTGCCTGTGCCCTGTAGTGAACTTGAACCCAGAGCCTCCTGATTTCATACCCTGTCCTGGACCCTGTGAGTGCCCTAACCCACTGTGGCCCAGGGCCTGGCGGTACCTAGGGATTGATTACAAGGTTATTATAAAACAGAATTCTGCTGTATCTTTTACATATCCAGCTATATGTTAATAAAAGCTCAAGCTTTAAATCTAAAGTATTGACTGGAGCAGAAAAAGTGAAGAATGCATAGTAATTCCGCAAGTTTAAAGAGCTTGAATACATATATAAGCTCAAGAAAAGTTTATGTAAATTTGTAATTACTTTACCCCATTTTTCTTGCTCCATTTCTGGCCCCCTACCTCCATGCTCTACTTTTAACTACTTTGGGCCCTAAATATATCTGGCTGTTTCTTGCCTCTAAGCTTTGTTTATGCTCTTTTTCCAGGTTTTATAACATGGTAGGAACTTAGCAAATGTCTGTTGAATAAATAGAGACCTTAGAGAACGCTTTCCAGTGTGTCTGGCAGATAGTATTTAAAACGTTTTGAACTAATGAATAAATTAAATGGACATATAGTGTTACTAACAGCAATGAACGCATTTGTAACTTTTGAGTAGCCATTTACGGGAGAAATTCTCATTTATCTTCCTCCTTAAAGGAAAATAGTATTTTATGAAACTGTGGAGTGTGAAATCTTGCTGACACTATGAATTATTACAAAATGCCTTGGAGAGTTGGAAATAGAAGACCTGGTTGCCTGGGGTCAAGAAGGGAACCTGGAGAAAGAATTAATTAATAGCATCCTTGCTAAACTTCAGCCATTTCAGTCATTTCTCTCTACAAATGACTTTCACAATAGAGACATCCTTCTAAAAGAAAAGAGGAAACTTGCATGGAATGAAAATGTAAATTTTTAGCAATAGTGCATAGACATACCCTTAAAAGAAGTACTGAAAATGTTTAAAATGCTGAATAAAACAAAACCACACACATTGTTGAACACTTGGTCTTGCTGGCAAGGAAAACAAGGAGATTTTCAGAGGCTAAAAGTGAAGCAAAAAACATGACTCTAGACAGATGAGAGGGAACTGCACACAGTGGCTGTCTACGAATTCCAGTGACAAAAGAGTCCTCAGAATATCAGAGACACAGCCAAGGGCCACACCAGCTGGAGAATCTAATTGGAGAATCACATAAGCTAGAACCCTCCACTCCCCTAAAGGCACCAGCCACGTCAGATCTTGGCTTACATGCAACCTCATTTGGTCTTAGTTCTGGGCGAGGAGAAGAGCACTCCTGAGATCTGAGGTCCGAACTTCCCAAGATACAAGCTTATAATAAAAGCCCTAAGGGCACAAGGAAAAGGCACCATGAACAGAATAAATGAAAATGGTTTTAGATATTGAAACCATTAGGTACAGAATGTAAAATAAGCCTTAATGTGTTAAAATAAATGAATAAGGAAAAGGAAAGCTTGAATAAGGAACAAACGATGAAAAAACCTACCAGATAAAGATTTGAAAAAGAGCCCAACAGAACATCTAAGAAATGAAAAACAAATAATTGAAATTTAAAACTCACTGGACACATTGACTAGTAGATTGGATACAACTGGAAGAGAGAACTAGTTAAGTAAAAGAGTTGAAGTATTAAATATTAAAGAGAGGGTAAAACACACGAAGACCAAAATGAGGAATTTTAATATTTATATCTAATCAGACGTCCAGAAAGACAGAATACAGAGTGAGAGAGAGGCAGTAAATGAAGAGAAAAAGACTGAGTATTTTTTAGTATTTATGAAATATCCCAATCTTCAGATTCAGAAAGCTCAATGAATCATAAGTAGGTAAATAAAAAGCAAACAAACTTCAAGACACTTCATAGTGCAACTGAAGAAGAACAAAGCAAAAATCTTAAAAGCAGCGAGAGAGAAAAGACAGATTGCCTAGAAAAGAATGACAAGTAGACTAATAGCTTACTTTTCAAAGTAACAAGGGAAGCCAGAAAAATTATGGAATTATGTCTTCAAAGAAAAGGAAATGTGAGACATAGAGTATATCTATAGAACCCAGCAGGTATTATAGACTCCAAAGGATTTGTTTCAGACATATTAAACAACTTGGAGAAACAAGTCATGGACAAAGCTGTGCTGTCCAGAGGTCTAAGCTATCAGGAACTTCAAGAGATAGACCAAAGAAAGCCTTGCTGGCCAGCATGGTGTACCCTGAAGCCCAAGCAACACTGGGCGAGCCACTAGGCCCGTGGTTCTCAGCCTTCTGGCCCTTTAAGTACAGTTCCTCATGTTGTGACCCAACCATAAAATTATTTTCGTTGCTCCTTCATAACTGTAATGTGGCCACTGTTATGAATCATAACGTAAATATCTGATATGCAGGATGGTCTTAGGTGACTCCTGTGAAAGGTCGTTCGACTGCCAACGGGGTCGTGACCCACAGGTTGAGAACCACTGCACTAGGTAGGCCAACTCAGCTTACACCATGGCATTAGAAAAGCAGGGATGGCAACACGCCATTCCCACACCTGACCACAGACTCACAAACAAAGGGACAGAGATAAAGTTCAAGTTCAATGAACTTATCTAGAAATTTATAATCAGGAAACTAGAAACTATTTTGACTTGTGTATACTTTTTAAAAAAATATATTTTATTGATTTTTTACAGAGAGGAAGGGAGAGGGATAGAGAGTTAAAAACATCAATGAGAGAGAAGCATCGATCAGCTGCCTTCTATACACCTCCCACTGGGGATGTGCCCTCCACCAAGGTACATGCCCTTGACTGGAATCAAACCTGGGACCCTTGAGTCCACAGGCCGACGCTCTATCCACTGAGCCAATCCGGTTAGGGCTATACTTTTTTTCTTTTTTCTTTTTTTTAATGCTTTTGTCTTTTTTATACTTTGAATTACATGCTAGCTGGTAGGGACATGGGCAGGTACCACTACCATTGTTTTTAATGCCTAAGGCGTTATTTCTGAATTTGAAGTCAGAAATTTTTGAGGGTCAGCGAGGGGACTGCCTTCTTTACTTGGTACCTTTCTTTATGATGTGTACGACTTCTGTTGCACAGCACTGGCAAACGCACTAAAAATGTCAGCGTCCTCTCCTGCTACCAAGAGGCCAAGGCCCCACCCAGAACAAAGTGTGATTGATTTCAAGGTCAGAGGGATGAAGGGTAGAGTTAGGGGAAGGAGGTCTCCCTCAGAGACGCTTAGAGGCAGATTGTGTTACGGACTGAGACCCCTGCTAGGCCTGAGAGCAGTGCCTCCCCACTTCGCCGTGTTCCAGAAACTGGTTAGCTCTGCCTCTCAGAGCACACCAGGAAGAACTAGGCAGAACTCTTAAAGGCCCTAAGAGAGAAAAGAGCTGCACCAGCCACGTCAAATCTTGGCTTAGATTTAAGAAGTTGGGATGAGAAGCTTTGCTAGTTTAATATTCACCATGTTTCTTAGTTTCCTCCTCCTTTAGGGGTATATTTAATCCAAAAGCAAGGACAGAAACAATTTTTCCCATTTCAGTCAAATGTAGTTCTGGCAGCTATTGGAGCTGAGAAAGCCAGGGAAGGCCAGGAAACGGTGGCACACAGACAGGTGCCCCGAGAAAAGAGGGGAGAAGGAACCCTGGGCAGTGTCAGCGTGGCATTTCCTGCAGAAAAGGCTGCTTCGTTGCCCTGGAGTGGGCTCTGGTTACGGGAGCGCTCTTTCCAAACACAGGAAACATGGTCGGACAGAGGCCACATGTGTTACTTCAGGGGCGAGAGGTCTGAAGGGCATGTTTTGGGTTCCTGACTATTTGAATTTCTGGGATATGTCAATGGCTTGCTGGGAAAATAACTGAAAATTACACAGTCCCGTGGATTTGGAGGCACATAGCCAGGGTACGGTTCTCTCCATGTGGACAGTGGACTGTCCCTGCAGGGACATCTCTAGGGGCCGGTGGTCCGGCTGCACAAACTTGAGTCAGAGTCCTAACTGGTCACAGCTCCCGTCTTCTCTGCCTTAGCAGCATTAGAGGAGCAAGCTCTTGGCTAGAGTTTTTCAGTACGTTCCTTGCAGTTTTATAATGCCCTGTTTTATTGGGGGCTGGGAGAGTGCAGTGAATACATATTGCAGAGGAAAAGAAAGCATTGGCTGGGAGATGGGTTACAGAGGATGAGAAGCGAGGTGTAGTGGGCGGGGCTCCTTACCCTCCTTCTCCGCTGCTCATGTCTGGGCGGTATCTGCCCAGATGTCAGGAGCACAGCAGTGAGACCTGGAGTGGTCCAGACCCCGGAGCAGCCCTGTCTCTGCCCGGCCCCCAGGCAGGTTCAGAGAGGGTTACTATTGCTGCGTTTGTCTGTCTCTTTGCCGACCTCTGTATTTGTACGATGATTTGACTTTGACGAATAGATGACAAGTGAGATGTGAGGATCTGACAGGTGACAGGGCTTGTTCCGGGTGGATCAGCGTTTGCCCTTTCCCTGAGCCTGACCTTGGGGGCTTCGTTTCCGCTCATATCGTGAGAAACCTAAAAGGCTTGCTCTCAGCCTTCCTGGGCATTGCCTGTTGTAGCAATGTATCTGCGGGGACAGGGGTGACTTTTGTAAGCATCTCACTCTAGGCAGTGCTTCCCACTGCAGGACACAAAGCCACCAGGGTCCCATTTAATGTCGTTTAAATTCCACCCGGTTACAGCGACCAGCTCGTCAAAGGAGCTCTGTGCTCTCACAGGAGGCAACACTCTACCTTTCCACTCCTCTCTGCCGCTTCCCCGGAGTATTACCTAACTCCTACCCACACCGAACACCTGCTGGAGAATGGTGCTGCCTGATGTCCAAATGCCCAGTCACGCCCCAGAGAATCAGTTACACTGACGACCAGTAAGCAGCCTGGGAGTGACAGACAAGCCTCGGAAGGATTCCAGAGAGTGGGGTGGGATGGGGTGCAAGCACCGAGGATTTAGTCGTGGCCCAGCCACTGCCTTACGGTACTCTCCTTGAAACTGACCTGCCCGACAGTTCCATTCTCTGTCTTGGACATTTGGCTGTGCTGCTGGGAGAACAACTTCAAAGTGGACTATGTGTCTAGGTTCCTTATGAAGCATGTGAGACGCTCCCCAAGGCACCTGCAGCCTCACCCCAGGGTGAGTCTCCTCCCTGCTCCGGACGAGCTTAGCTCGCCTCCAAGTTGTAAGCAAATTAGATGGACACCTATGAACTAGGAAGATAATAATACCCTGAAAGGATGAACTAATTAATAATTATAATGATGAGAGGGCAGTCATAAGAATATACTGTGTTTACTTGTTATCTGTCACTTGAGGAATATGGGGTGAGCCACTGATGTCACCTGGGGAACCTTCCCTTCATGTTTATAAGAGAGGAAAGGTCAGAGACTTGTTACCAAAAAAAAAAAAAAAAAAAAAGCCTACTTAGAGGAAGGTTAATCATGGAAGAATTACTGTAGAAGGGGAAGCTCTGAAAACTATGATGACTTTGGACAGGAAAGATGAGTGGGCATTCCGGGAAGGAGACTGTCAGCCTGCCCTTCTCTCCTGGGCTCAGCCCTTTGTACTGCCCGGGGCCCCCTCATTACTGTGCTTTCTTTCTGTTCCTATCCTCTGTTCTTTTGTAATTACTTCAGCCCCTAGTTTCCAAAAGTGTGCCCTGTATATAAATATTATGTTTAAGAGGATTACATTTCCATAACATTGGGTCAACCACAATCAAATAGATTTCTTTAACATTAGGACTTTAATATGCTCATTGCATAGTGAATGTCCCAGGGGAGCATATCCTACGTTGAACCGTTTGAAATAATCATGTCTGTAGGTCAAAATCAATCAAATGTTGGCAATTTCATATGGTCTGACCAATTGCTATTCAGGTCTTCCAACCTCGCTTCACTACAGGACTCTTAGAGAAAATTCTGTTGCAGAGGCGGTGTCCCTGAACTCACCTTGGGAAACAGTCTTAGATGCTTAAATACAGACTGTCAGGTGCTTGGACCCATGATGTTCAGATGCAATAGGATAATGGACTGAGCAGAAGGGGAGTCAGGCAGATGGAGGGATCCTGCCAGACCATGGGGCGGAGAGCCCAGGAATCCCCCACTCCATTGAAAGTATGGAGATGCCCTTAACTCTATAGAGTTACACCTGTTGCAGCAGTGAGGTGCAAGGATGTTTTTAGCTCTAAAACTGCTTTAAAATATTTAGTTTAGTCCACCTAGGTTCCATAGAAAAAGCAGATTATGAAAGGATACACACTCTCTTAATAACTATGTAAAATGATTTGCAGTTGGGTTTGAAAAGGGCAGAACCAAAATATAGTCATTTCCTCTTTTTAAAATTTTCTTAGATGTTACTATATTGCTTCACAGTGAAAAAAATAATAATCCAGCTGCTCCTTAAGCTTTGAGCCCATACCAGAATATCGTCTGGGAAAATCCCACTGTATCCCCTCCTCTTCTTTGCAGCTGGGAGAATAGCATCAAGGAGCAGATGACCTCCCAGGCAGGACTTTGATAAATTATGTTCCTCTGACCACCTCATTGAGCTGGCAGGGGTCATCCTAAGAGATGGGTACCTCTACCTGCCCATTCAGATGAAGGGCCGGCCCACCCACTTAATCCCAAAATCTACAGGCCTTTCCCGTCCCCAGCGGTTGCTTTGTAAAAGTCTGCATTTAAGTTGGTTATGTGAAGTTTTGAACAGGATCCTATAGCAACACTATTTATAAATGGTGATTGGATTTCCAGCAAGGCTTCACAAACCTGTTCAATCCTAATGTTTCAGAAATACCGCACATTTATAACAGGAAAGGGAAATAGCGGAAAGCATTGCTATCATGGCTACACAGTTACCGCTGAGCATGAAGGACACGGGCTTGTGTGGGCTAACGTGGGCCTCTGGCTCTCATTTATGAAGCTGCGTCCATGGGATAATGTCTTCCTGGTCTTGCTGAGGATGTTGCCCTGAGAGTGCCTCAGCAGCTAGAGGTAGAGGGTGAGGTTGTCGTTTCCAGGAAACCCCTCTGCCCAGGCTCAGGTAGAAGCTGCTCTGTGGGAGAGGCTCTCAGGCCAGCAGCTGTGTGGAGCTGCCTCTGCTCCCCCAGGCCTGGGGGACTCCCCCACCCCACCCCGGAGTCCTGCCTCCTCTTCACCAAGGGCAGGGGAGGGGAAACCAGGAGAGTGTGTCGTGTCATGGAAACCAAGAGAAGAACGTGTTTCAAGAAGGAGGGGGTGGACATCTGTGTTGAATGCTGCTGTGAAAACAAGAACAGGGCCGTCAACATTAGATTTGACGTTGACAGGAGCAATATCTCGTTATAGTGGGGACAAAATCCAACTAGAATTGAGGAGAGAATCATAATAGAAGAATACATGATTTACAGTGAATGTCTGCTAAGTGCTTTATGTGTATTAACACCCCTAATTCTTATACTGCTATGATGTACATTCTAATAGCATTCCTGTTGTACCGATGAGGAACATAGAGGATAACTAACCCACCCAAGGCCACCTGGCTAGAAAGTGGCAGAGATGAGATTGGCAACCTCAGCACCTCCCTCTACCATGGCAGAAGATCAAAACTCAGACAGCTCTTTCAACAAGCAAGTGAGCTGAGAAGGAAGAGATGGGGAGGGAGCTGGAGAGGTTGTGGGGCTGAGAGAGGGTTATTCTTTTAAGATAGAAAACACTGACATATGGTTGCATGTTGACAGGGATAATAAAGTAGCCAAAGAGAGATTGATGACGCTGGCCAGAGAAGGTGAGGTGGGGTGGACCAGGACACAGAGGTGTCACTCTTTGATAGGAGCGAGGTTTGTGCTCTGGTGACAGGAAGGGAGGCAGGTAAAAAGGGCCCAGCTGAGGGCAGCAGGTAGTTTTGGAAGAGAACAGATGAAGGAGCACCTGTCTGCAGGCTCCTGCAAGATTGTCACCTGAGGCTGCGGTAAGGGAGGAAGAGAAGAGAGTTGTGAAATGGCCATGGGGGGCGGGGAGCGCGTGGAGAAGAGCGCATGCACAGCTCATGGGAAGCTAAAAGAAACAACTTAAGACCCTTGAATTTTATGGATGCTCTCTGTGTTTCTGAAATCCTTCATGGTTTTTATTCTCTGAAGATTTTTCTTCAAAGTCTGCAGAGAAAGAAAGAGGGAGAGTGCTCTGCGGCACGGGGACCGGTAGGAAGGGGTGTGCTAGTCAATCTGGAACATCCCAGGCAGGTGGTTTGGGATTGTGGAGCGCTGCCACAAAGGGAGGTACGACCTGCGTTTCGTACCTGCAGGAACTTCATGCTTCTTCCTTTGTGTTCCTCAAGGCCCATCTGTTCCCTGCTTAGGGCATTCCTTAAGGAGAAATGTGGACTGGAATGGTCCCAGATGAAGTGCATCCCTCTATGGATTACATCCTGTGCTTCCCTGGAGGAGTCAAGGAGCCCAGAGAGAACGCTAATGCAGTTGACCCCCAACCCTTCACTGCCCCTCAGTTTCCGATTCAGTGGGTCTGGAGGGCAGGCCTGAGAATGTGCATTTCTAACAGGCTCAGGTGATGCTCCTGCTGCCGACCAGGAGACTGCACCTTGAGTTTTGAATGAGTTGCCACCTTAGTCAGCCAAAGATTTCCCCTTCTGTCACACTACAGAGTCCACTGAAATCCCTGAATTTGGGCACCCAGGTCCCTTAAACCCAGCTGCTCCTGTTGGACTTGTCATTCCTCTCCCTCCCACCAGGTCACTTTGTTATTCTGTGAAAACAGTGTGGGGGGGGGGATAATTGAATAAGCATAACTAACCCTCAAAGGCCAGCCAGGTACAAGGTGCTGCTCTGAACTCTTTACGTGCATTAACTAATTTAGTTTCCACAGCAACTCTAGGAGGCAGGTCTGATTAACCACATTTTTACTGTGGAGGAAATGAAGACCCGGGTTAAGTAACTTCCTTGAGGTCAGCCAGCTAGGAAGTGGGGAGCGGGGATATGAACACAGGTCAGACTAACTCCAGTACCCACACATTACCCCCACTTCTTCCTATGTCACAGGTCAATGTGGATGGAGCTTTGGTCTCTCAGATTTAGGGATCCTCGATGTTTGGGTAAATGGTGGTCAGCTGGGGGTCCAGCACCGTTTTTGCGCTAGGTCACCAGGCAGTATGCGTATGATCGTTGACAGAACTCTGTTCTGCCCACTTTTAACTTCATGACTCTTGAGCAAGTTGCACAATGTATTTTAATTATCCCGGCCATAAGACGAGTGGGTGTGCTGACTTTCTGAATTGTTAAGCTCTGAAAGTGTATGGTTGTAAGTCTTAAATGTTTCTGGAATGGATTGTCCCCCTCTGGATCCCTGCGGCCATTCTCAACGTCAGGTCCTTCTCATTCCTTATATTTCTGACTGCAGTTGTTTACCTGCTGCTCTCCTTGCCTCCTGGCTCATGGTCCTCATAGCCATCCTCCACACTGCCTCCGAGTGACCCACCAAAGATGGAAACCACCAGGATTCCCTTGCTTGAGAGCCTTCGGTGGTCCCTTACCACCCATAGGTCTCGTAAACAAAGTCTAGCACCATCTGGCTCGGCTCCTTCAGCCTCATCTTGGCACTCCCTGCCTGGAACCTCATGCTCTCATGATGATGACAGAGTACTTGTAGCTTTCCAACATCCCATGGTAGTTTGTGAGTTTAATTCTGTTATCCTATCCTATCCTATCCTGTCCTATTCTACCCTATTCTACCCTATCCTA
>PVJC01028740.1:0-22357 GCA_004026665.1 Murina feae | reverse complement strand
TGAGCGTGGCCAGGACTGGGTGCGGCCTGCCTCCCAAGCTTGCCTACTGCCCATCTTCTTCCAGCCACCAGAAAGCAGGAAAAACCCCGCCTTGTGGTCAGGCCAGCCTTTTCCTGTTCCCTGATCCCCGGAAGGGACCTGGGAAGCCACCAAGCAGGCTGCCAACTCTTTCCCACTCACCTGTCCCCTGCTGCCTTCCTTTCCCACTTCCCGGTGCCGCCAAGGGGTCTGGGGAGCTGCCAAGCAGGACCCCGGCCCCTGCAGCCTTGCTTTCCCACTCCACGATGCCCCGCAAAGGGCCTGGGCAGCCACCAAGCAGGTCGCCGACCCTGCTGCCTCTTACCCGCTTCCCGGTGCCCTCCAACCCTGCCGCCTGTTTCCCATCACGGGTCCTGGGTCCTGTGCTGTCCCGCCCTGCAGCCGCTCTGTGCACTCGGGAGGTCCCTCAGCCCGGCCTGTGCCCTCTCACAGTCTGGGACCCCACGGGGGATGCCCACCTGCTGGCGTGCCTGACCAGCCTGGGTGAGGGGCTTTCAGGCTGCCCACAGCTCCCATTGCCCAACGTCCCAGCAAGGCTGGCTGGACGCAGATTTCCGGAATTTTTTCTCCTATAATTGATACTGTTCCTTGAAGGCCTTTGTTTATCTCCTATAATTGATACACTGTTCCTTTAAGGCGGCCTTCTAACTACTAACGAAGCCTCTGCTTCACCTCGCAGCGTCTATAATGAAACAATTGTTACTTTTACGGGTTAGGCCCGGGCTGCTCTCTCCTTCAGCTCCGGAGGATTCTATGATTGTTACAATGTTTCATAAAGCTGTGTTTCGCTAGAGGCAGTTTAATCGGAGCTGAGCTGAGGGGCGCAGCTTCACTTTCGCTGCTGCCGCAATGGAAAGGGCTGTTTACTCAGGTCCGGGAGTGGCGGCCGCCATGTTGGCTGGGCTAATTTGCATACAGCCGCTCTGATTGGCTGGTGGGCGTGGCATACCCTGTCTCAGAGAAACGGTTAATTTTAATATTTCGCTTTTATTAGTTTAGATGGGGATTCTTTTATAAGATAATTTCTTTTTTTTAGCTGGATGCCTTTAATATTTTTTATTATTAACTTTTGATAGCTTTGTTATAATATGTCTTGGAGGGGGTCTTTTTAAAAAACATAACATTTTATTGATTTTTTTACAGAGAGGAAGGGAGACAAATAGAGTTAGAAACATCAATGAGAGAGAAACATTGATCAGCTGTCTCCTGCATACCCCTCACTGGGGATGTGCCAGCAACCAAGGTACATGCCTTTGACTGGAATTGAACCTGGGACCCTTCAGTCCGCAGGCCAACACTCTATCCACTGAGCCAAACTGGTCAGGGTGGAGGGGATCTTTTTTGCATTATGACAGTAAAGTGGTCTAACAGCTTCATGGACTTGTATGCCTAGTTCTTCCCTCAGGTTTTGGGAAGTTCTTAGCTGTTATTTTGTTAAATAATCCCTCTGTTCCCCCTCCTTCTTTTCTTCTTCTGGTATACCCATTATTCATTCTTATGTTGGCTCTCCTACTGGAGTCTAATAGGTCTCATAGGTTTTCTTTACATTTTTAAAACTTTAGTCTCATTTCTTCTGAAATCATTTCTAGATTCCTATCTTCCAGGTCACTTATTATCTCTTCCATCTAATCAGCACTATTACTAATGCTTTTTAATGAATTCTTCATCTCACTTACTGACTTCTTCTGTTCCACAAGTTCTGTTTGGTTCTTTTTAGAATGTCAATCTCTTTAGTAAATCATACCTCTGTTCATTAATTTTATTCTTGAGTTCACTGAATGGCCTTTTTGAGGTTACTTGTAGCTTGTTGAATTTCTTTCTAACAGCTATTTTGAATTATTTATCAGTTAGATCCTAATGAAATACTAAATCAGTTGCTGGAATTATAATTACTTCTCTATATAATTTCAGCTTGACCAGAAGAAATAGCAGGTAATGAAATATACTACACAGGGAGTATGCCTATGTAATATATTGCAATCTTCCATGACTTTGAGTTTGGTTACTGGAAAATTGCCATTTCACTTTTGTGATACCATGATTTTTCACGCTATTTAATTAGATGTGTCTCTGCCCAGTGCATTTGAAGTAGCAAACACCTTTCTTATTAGGTAAAGCTTTGCTTACTTTGATTTTAAGTTTGATATATTGGCAATAAAGACCCTTTTTCCCAGCAGGTGAAGCTATAGCACATGTTTTTTTTTTTTGTTTGTTTCTCTTACATAAGCTGCCTCATGGCTCTACTATTTGGGAGTACATACATCCCACCCTCCAACACCTCTATAGGAGGTGTCTTTGGTACCAACATCAGTGTGGAGGTTGACTAGATTGTGGGCACCACTGCCAGAGAGGCCAGGGTCACCAGAGGCATCTACCTCTGCTTCCCTAGTTCTATCACCCCTATGAGGTCCAATCCATCCACGTTCAGATATACAGATGTACAGATTCCTCAGGTACCCTGGCATGCTGTGCAGAGGGTCCTTTGTTGAGGATATCCTAACTTAAAGGAGACAGAAAAAGGGAACAATTTATACTACCCTTATGCTGACATCACTCCTTACATGATACATTTGATAGGCATTTTGGTGTTGGTGTTGGGCATGGTGTTATCAAGGCTACAAAAATGGTGCTTCTCCAAAGACCTTATAACTAGGTGGAGGTAAAGGATAAGATTCATGCAAAATACAGTATGAGGCAGAATTTCATGACTCATCGAAGAAATATGAAATGAGACCAAAATTTGGATACCAGAGTAGTATGAGTAAAATCTAAATAAGGGGCTTAATAAAGTGTAGAACATTTCATCCAGGCATTAAAAGAGGAGTTGCATTTTTATAAGGAAAATGTTGAAAATTGTCCCAGCTGCAGAAGCGAAAAAGCAATGACAAGGAGGTAAAACACTAGTGGCAGGTGATCGCGGATTGTTGTTTTGGGTGCATTCCCACAGCCACTACCCGCTGCAGGCACAGAGGTGTGGGCCTCAGCATAGGTACTTATATCCAGGATTGCCCAGATTAGGGGAACAATCAACGGAACAGACACTTCAAAATTACATAAAACTAAAAAAAATCCTTGATATTTAATTTTGGAATACTGTATGTGGGTACCACTGTGTAGTATATTTACTTCCAAAATAATTGTGGGTTAAAATCAGCTCAGCCTAACAGTGAAAGTAATTTATGTCAGCTCATCGTATCAATTAATTTGGTGGAAGCAGTACAGAAATGTACTGAGTTGTAAAAAACAAACAAACAAACAAACAAACAAACAAAAAAAAAACAGGTTGGAATGTACATGTGCTCTAAAAAGGGCACAAAGCAGAAAATGCATGTCCCAATGGAAAAAATAAAAGATTAATGTACACCACACACACACACACACATGAAAAGCATATATCTATCAAGTGAGAATTACTAAATAAATACTTCTAAAATCCAGTATTAATAATTTATTTAAAAGTGTTTTTTTTAATTTAAAATGCAGTTTTAATATTTTTTTCAGTCTTTTTTTTTTTTTGTTAATCCTTGCTGGAGGATATTTTTCCAGTGATTTTTAGAGAGAGTGGAAGAGAGAGGGAGACATACAGAGAGAAATATCCATGTGAGAGAGACATGTGGATTGGTTGCTTCCTGCATGAGCTGCAACCATGGTCCAAGCCAGGGAGGAGCCTGGAACCAAGGTACGTGACCTTGACCAGAATCCAACCCAGGACCCTTTGGTTCTCAAGCCAACGCTCTATCCATTGAGCAAAACTGGCTAGGGTGCTATTTTATTTTTTAATGTTTGTTTTTCATATTTCTAAAATCTACATGATCCATATACTGATTATTGGCATTTCAGTTCTTAATGGCATGAAATGTTTTATGTCCAAATCACATTGAATAATCAAATATAACTCCAAACCCTAATATTTTATCAGTATATTACAGAAGGTTAAGACCCATTACTAAGCAAAACAAATTACAAATTAATCTAGCTTTCCCCTTTCTAACTATTTATTTCTTCTACTGTACTCCTATGGAAACATTTGCATAAGTCCAACATACTCTTATCACACTGTTTAGTAATTATTTACTTGAGCATATGACTTCTAAATTGTGACACTTAGCAGTTAGAAATTTTTATCTTATGATTCTTAGCATAACAAGGTACCTAGTCCACTCTCAGTAAATGCCTATTAATGGGATGACAGAAGAAATGGATTAATTCAATGCTAGAAAGTTATGCCAAGGAACTAAAGTAATTTCGGAAGAAATATTTCTCTAAGAAATATGGACTATGTTTATGTATGATGCTAGTCTTAGATCCAGACTCGTGCTTTAGTAAACTAATTATTGGAGTAGTTCCCAGGAAATGTATAATTTGTGTCAGAGCATGTCCTAGCTTGAAAGTTTGCTTCTCATAAACAATGAATCAGAATGCCTCTATTGCTGCTACCAGAGAACTACTTGACCAGGATCAGGGATATACAGGGAAGCTGGCAGGAGTCAATTTGCTGTGATCAAAGGGCTCCAGATCAAGTGATGCATCAAATTAACTCTGCTCCCAGCTCGCCCTCGTATCAGAGACTCTGTCAGCCGGAATCATCCGTGCACTGTACTCGTGCTTTCCAAAAATGCTTAAAATCAGAATGCATTTTTAAAAATGAAATTGGTACCCCCAGTACATAAAACTAACACAAGCTGTGTTTTGAAAGTTCAAGTGTGTAACAATTGCTTAAAATAGCACCAAATGGACAGTTGTCGCTGTTGGGATGGATGCAATGATTCCGCCCAGGGTTCTGCATGACAGTTGTAGTTTTATTTTATCCAGTGTATCTTTTTTATTTCTATCCTTGATTTTAACAGCAAAGCATCGAGGACTTTGGTATTTGGACATACCAGTAAGAAACTGCAAATGGTACCACATTTATTTGCAGCAGCTCACTTTGTTGTCTGTGGATACTACTTAATTAAACGGGGAGAACAGAAGTACTTTATTTCAACTCTAAAACATTTTATCCTGGGCAGCATAACCGAATGTATTAGTAGTCTTCAAAGCATTTTGAAGGTGCTTTATTAATTTGTCTTCTCTACAGTGCTTAGGAGTTAAAATAAAACTTTAAATAAATTTCAAATAAATCTTATTGTTGCCTTTAAAGCCACATTTGGTTCTGTAGAACTCAATATCAAAACCACAGTGTGTCGGCACTAGGACTTCAGAACTATGCTTATACAATACCCAATAACCACTGACAGTGGAGTATTGATCAGAACAGCTTGCTTGCTGTGACGAACATTCTGAACTACTGGTACGCAAATGTGTTGGTTCTCAAAGTTTTACATGCATAGGAACCACTTGCAAACCTTGTTGCAATGAAGATTCCGATTTTTTAGGTCTGGGATGGAGTCTGAGATCCTGTGTTTCTCAGAAGCTCCCCAGCAATGCTCACTCAGTTGGTCAGAGGACCACATTGTGAGCTCCATTCTCTGCAGCAGGGTCTCAACGAATGGGGACACCTAGGAGAGAAACAGCACAGAAGCAGGCAGCCTGTCTAAAGGACAAACTTGATTTACTTTGCCATTTCTCCTGAGACTATACTTTTTTCACAGGTCCTCCTACCTTTTTTTTTTTTTATGATTCATTCAGAGGGACAATATGATAATCTCCTCATCCCATTTAGTAGGTTTAACATTTCCGGACCTGACTGTAGTCCTCACATAATCCAGAGACAGGGATCACTGAATATAAAGGTAGTTTCATTTCACCCTAAAATAAAGTTCCTTATCCTCAATGACAGAGCCAACTGAAAGTTGCACCTGCTCAGTTCTTGTCCAAAAATTCGCGCCAGGACACTTAATTTGCGATGAGAGGGAGTAGCACAAATCTCCGAGAGTACTACCTGCACATTCAGCATGCCTTCTTCTAAACTTTAGAAAAGAAAACTTCAGGTTACTTGTAGGTTATTTGATAAGCTATTGGACAATTTTAAAAAACGTTTTATAAGTTACCATCCTAGCATAAATTACCTCCTGAATTTATGATTTCCTCCTTTGTCTTGCCTTCCAATTTTATTTTTGCTAATTAAGAAATTCATTTAGAGAGTTTGCTTTCTTAAATGCTAGTGTTGCTATTCTTGGCCCCCAGAGCTTTTCCACAATCATGGTGGGGTTTTCTTCTGCATGACCTGCAATATTGATATTTTAGTACTTTTATTTGCACACTAATTAGCTTTCCACTCTAGTTGAAGGCATACTCTCTATGTAGTGTATTTCATCACCTGTTATTTCTTCTGGTCAAGCTGAAATTATATAGAAAAGTAGTCGTAATTCCAGCAACTAATTTAGAATTTCATTACTACATAACTTACTTTTATAGTTGTATAATAAAAAAATGAATGTTATATTGATGGTGTTCCTTCAACAAGCATTTATTTATGGAAATATTTAAATGTATAGATATTGACTGTACTGCTTACAATATGCCCAAATGTCCCATTAAAAATAATCAAGCATCTCTGTCCCACATCTATGTAACTATACATTTCTACACTAACCATATCAATGATTAATTTTAGTCTCACAATGTAAACATATTAAAATCATTTCTATTATAATAAGCTTGAGTTCAGCTTATCTCACTTTTGTAATTTACTTTGAGATATAATTTTGCAATACATTCTCCATCCTTTTATGAATAAAACATATTTTAAAAGATCACAGGTTCATAGGAGGAGAAGAACCTGTGAGATCCTTCTGCCTCCTGATCCAACCATCTTTAATCTATGTAAGTAACAGTAAGTTCTTTCTATTTAGTCACCAGCTGTAATAAAGATACTCTAAAACCAAATCTGAAGAAACAAAAAATCAAGGAAGTGAAGTCCTCAAGACATTGTATTTATTCATCAAAATGTAATTAGGACTCAGGCCTCTCTATGTGCCTAAAACTAAAAATACTGGTAGAGACATAACATATCACAATTGCATGAGTATACTGAGGTTTGATGAAAAAGTTAATCTTTGAAAGGAAGGATAGATTTAGGTTAGCCTTGAAGGAAGAACACGTTGCCATGCGGAAGGACAGCATGAGCCTGCACCAGTAGCACAAGTGTAAAATGTGGTTATGGAATAATGAATTGTTGAGTTTGGCTGGAGCAGAAGGCTTGCATTCAGGAGTGAGGAATGCAGCAGCAGCCCTTCCTCCACCTTCCTTTCCATCATCACCCTGAATTTGTTCAGGTATCTTTCTGCTTCACGCGGCCATGTGCTTTTAGAAGGGAGACACTCTCAACCCCTAAGGGACTAAAAGTAAAGGACCATGCATCTTAGTGAAGTCACTAACCTGCTGCCCGTTGTTAATCAAAAACCGTGGTCCCCTTCTTCTATCACATGTCTGTCCGTACATAAAGCCACTGACTTGTCCATGAAATATGCCTTCCATGATGCTAGGCTCTATGTCTGTGCAACACTCTCTATCCATTACCTGGAATTCTGCCTGTCATGGAGCAGATAGTCACTGACTGAATTCTGAGTAAGTGAATAGCAATCCTTTGGAATTGCTGGAATGACTTTCGGAGCCATTTTACGGATATGTGACTGCATATAAACAGAGAATGTCTCAAACTGCTGTGTTTTAAGTGAAGCTTTAGATTACCTGTTCCATTTTTCTCAAATCTAAGATAGAAAGATAACCCTTTTACACAATAAGTCAAAGTATCTGATTCAAGGCTCCATACAATTTCCACACCTACCACAATGCTATTTCCTTTGTAGATGAAGAAAACACACATCCAACAGAAGCCCTGTAACCTGAAAAATTGGTGAAGCCTTTAAATACTGAGATAATTATTAGAATGGCAAGTGCAGACCTGAAGAAACCCACCAGTCAAGCAAACACAGTATTTTGACAAATTAATCAATATATAAAAACATGCCAAACGAATAATAAAATAATAATTAATTAAAGAGTGAAATCCCATAAATTTACAGGTTTCTTTTATTAAATAAAGTAATAGTATGAGTAACTCCTATGGGATACTACAAATTGTGTTTTTATTAGATTAGAAAGATTAAATACTTTTAAGAAAGTAATACTATTAATGAAATTATCATGAAAACAAGTCAAAGTATTTTACAGTTTATGCTTCCAAAGGCATATAAGTAGTTGTTATACGTTTAGCAAATTAGAAAAAATTGCACAAAAATTTCACTAATCATATTACACTATGAAGTGTAATATGATTTAATTGGCTCACCAGTTTTTCTAATCCTGAAGTCAAACTGGAAACATCTCCTTAGACAGGCTTCACTGCATTCTGATCTCTCAAATATTCACCAGTAAAGAACATTTAAAATGTCCTATTTTCAATGTGACCAGGTTTAAAAAGTCTCACCATGTTGAAAACAGTATTCCAAAAAGTAGAAACACAAATGTAATGTCCTACACAGAATGTTTTCATTAAGAAAAAAAAAATGCTCTACTAAGGCAGAAATATGCAATTAATGATCTTTGTGTTTTAGATATCAATATGACAACACTTAGACATTAGCTACACATACACATAACTTTTTTTAAATGTTTTTTTATTGTTACATAATTTGTTAATGAGACCATACACCTACCCCAGATGTTGAAATACAGAGTGCCTGAACTTTCCTAAGACGGGACACATTTGGTCCAAACCTGTGAAAATCGGAACTGACCCTGTCAAACCAGAAGATCTGATAAATTATAAAACGAAACAGCGAAAGGATTAGTCTGCTCAAACATTGACAATAAATCCACTGCTTTATGCTTGTGTTGAGCAATATGTGTACCATGTAGACATGTTTTTAATATTTTAGAAAGTCAGCCGTCTAAAAATGAGCTCAATATCCCTACAAGAATAAACTATTTGTGTGTGTATGGAACTGCTGCCATCACTATCATTTCAAAGAGCTGTAGACAGCACAAAACCTCAAGTAAAATACCTATTAGGAGATAATTGTTATAACTGAGCCTCTTTGCCATGCAGATTGTTTATGTGGTTTAAGATACATAATTATATACCCATGTCCACTAATACTGTTGAAGACTTTTTAATTTTTGTTCCTATTTTAAGTTAATAGCCTATTAAGAGTACATATATGTGAGTACATTTTTGAAGGTTTTTACAAGTTTTTTCTTTTTTCTTCTAAAATTCACATCTGTACTTCCGGGTTAACAGAAAATTCAAACCATCAAAATAGAAGAGTAAGAGTTTACCACTAGAAAGAATGATAGAACTCCTTGTTTGATCTCTTTATTTTAAATATAAAGAAACAGAACTGGAAATTCAATGAAATTAAGTGGGCACAAGGCCACAGGGTATATTGTAGTATAGTCAGGACTTGGGCACAGGTGTCTGTCTAGCACATTCAAAATGCTGCATAATAGTCCTAAATTGCAATGGAGAAAAATTGTTGCAAACTAGAGATCTTTTGGGAAGCACACGAAGTTATTGTCTTTCACATATCTGAATGCCTTTTGTCTGAGCACATTCTCTCCAATGTCTGGCTCTCTAACATTTTTTTTTGCATTGGGTCCAAAAAGATATATTATGCTTATACAGATTTTTAATATGTGTCCAGTGAAGAAATTAAAATGAGTATTTCTGACATTGTTTTTATAGTTGATTCAAAGCAAACAATTTAATCAGTTTCTATGGTTTTGTTATTGTCCTCCCTGTTTAACTTATTATTTCCTCTGGAAAGCCCAGTCTCTTTGGAAGGCAGTGTTTGCTGTAAATTAAACTGGCTAGAAATCTATCAGATATCTGTGACAGGTATTGTTTGGAAAAGAGCTGTAGATTTTGATTCTCAAAGGACTAAAGAAAAGAGACCTATGCTAATGGAGACAGATGCCTGGAAAATGTTTGAGGGAGAGTCTAGCGCTGTCCTTTGCGAGGCCAGAGTATAGGAAATCAAGCCTCATGACATATACTTCTTTTTTATCTCACTATTATTTACTGTAACTCAGCTAGATTCCAAATTCCTTTAGGTCAGTTGTTCTGTAAGACCTGGGTCAGCACCACAGACATAGAAGGCCCACAATAAACGCCTATTGATGAATTACTGAATCAAGGAGAACAGCATAAGCAGCTTCTCCTTATCTGTTATAGATGTTCCAGCACAAAAAGAACCACAGAACTTACAGGTTGCAAGCAGTCTTTTAAAAAAGTCAGTCCTTACCACATTCTTCAGAGATGCACATAGTTATGGCCACAGAAACTAAACTTTTCTATAGGTCTCACAGCTTGTTATTGCCAGAGATAACATCCTCAGATTAATGTCCTTAATCCTTGTTTTCTAGTGTTCACACTTGTTTCTTTGTCTGTTAAAAAAGGAAGAGGATTCCAGAGGATTCCAGTGCACAAAGCTAATGTCGTAAATGTCAATAAAAAGTGGAAGATAGTTTGCACATAGTCTAATATCTTTTTTTGAGTGATCATACCTCCTTTAATAATGTGTCCTCAATACTTTCAAAATAAGTATGTTCACTTTTGTTACTTCTCTTGATATATTTCCCAGAAGACAGCCTCCAGTTAATTACCCACTGTTATCACCATTTCTGCTAATACTTGGCTAAGCAAGAACACAGAAATAAGTCATTTCAAATTTATTCTAATTTAAGAACTTTAACTCATTTATAGAAATCCTGGGTAGCATGGTTTACAGCATTCACTATCTCATTAATTGGACTTTGTGCCAAAGTAAACTGCTAAAGATTGTCATACCTGTTGCTGTATGGAATTGCATATACTGCTATCTTTAAGGCTCTGTTTGAGAATTTACATTTTACCCCCCCCCAAAAAAAAATAACATTAGCAATGTCATTAAATTGATTAACATTATTATGGGCTAGACAATTACATGCTTTGCAGAGAAGATGTTTTAAGGTTCACTGAAGAAATAACTAATGAGAAGTAGGTAATACTTTAACTCTTCTTCATAAATGGAAAGAATAATTATTGAGCACCTATTAGGTTCCATGAAGGATATGAAGCACTGGCCATGTTTAGGAAATATGATTAAATCTACACACTGTTGTACATGTCATTGTGGAAGCATGGACAGAATACTCTGGGAGGGTGCTGGGTGGTTATGTATAGTATGCTATGGTGGGATGGGGTGGCTGGCTGTCATGGAAGCTCTTTGCACATGATGCTTGAGCTGGTTGTAGATGGGTAAGAGCTCAGAAATTAAGAAGGTATTCCTGGACATGAGAATAGCATGGGCAAGGGTAGGAAGGAAGGCTTTTAATAGGTGAACTGTGCATGTCAGGAATCTATCATTGCTGAATCTTTAACAGCAAAACTGAGAGAGGCAAGAGTTACTCTAATCATTTCTAATTGTGACTAATAATGGCATTAAATGCCAGACAGGTACGTGGTTCAAGGTTTTAGAAGTCAACACTATACTCACCTAAATGCTGCTGTTTCATAACTGGGTATTCAACCTCTAATTTTACTGTTAAGAAATAAAGACTGTACCAAGAATTTGATGGCAGGGCTACCCTATAGTTTCTTTCCTATGATAGATATCATAAAGTGATTAATATTAACATTATAATGGGCTCAATAATAATGATGATTGTTCAATTCATATTATTTATATTAAGTGAAATAAGCCAGTAATAGGAAGGCAAGTATCACACGATTTCACTCATATGTGGAATCCAATGAACAAAATAAACTAACAAGAAAAATAGAAACAGACTCATAAAGAACAGAGTGATAGCTGTCAGAGAGTAGTAGGGGTTGCAGGCTGGGTGAAGGAATTAGGGGGAGGGGAAGACAACTCACAGACACAGTAAAGTGATTACCAGAAGGAAGGATATTGGGGTGGGGGGGGAGTAGGATATTGGAGGGGGAGAAGTAGGATATTGGAGGGGGGAAATAGAGGAGGTAGTAGAGGGTAAAGGGGGATAAATGGTGATGGAAGGAAACTTGACTTGGGGTGGTGAATACACAATACAATATACAGATGATATATGATAGAATTGTACACCTGAAACTTATATTACCCTATGTCACCCCCAATAAATAAAAAGAGTAGAAGGTAAAAATTATGAGGACATTTACAGTTTATTTTTTAAACCCAGAAAAATTAAATGTCAGAATCCCCCCAAGCTGGACCACCTTCAAGAAAATAGTTCATCTAAAATGAAAATGGTTTTAAAGAAAGTAATAACAATAAAAATATAACTATTTTATTAACAGGCACTTGACTTTACAAATGATCATAAAATGATTTGACATGCTTAATTTTAACTGCAAACAGCTCATTTCTGCAGATTTATTATCTTACTTACAAGTAAGACTGCCCTATAGAAAATTTGATAGGCTAGAATTGCTTCTAGTTGGAGTTTCTTGAGCCTACTTTTATTCTTTCTGAATTATTATGGCATTATCATTTATGTCAAAACAGTTGAGTCTTTCTTAGTGTTTCAGATAATTAATAACTGTGGGTTTCTAGTAGCTTATCCCTCAGTAGCAAGAATGTATTCCCAAACCTAATTACTCAAGTCTAAACTTGAGTTTATCCCTGAGCATTTAATTAATTTTTTTAGTGTTGATTATTTTTGTCACAACTGCAAAGCTGATCTTGCTTATAACCATTTCAAGTGGAGTAATAATTCCCATAGAATATACATATATTAAAAAATAAATGAAACCTTTAGCTTTTCCCTTCTATGTGCACTGGAATCTATTCTTGGTTTTTCATGGTTCAGTTTAGCTCAGGATACACCAACCATAAGAGAAATCCACATGACCTCCAAAAATAATCCACAAAAATTCCAATTTAAGGAAATAAGACAATGTATTTAGTCAAGCAACTGATTAAGCAACCCCTCACCCCAAATTTCTGCTTGACTGACTCTAACTTGGAGTAGAACAGAGGTCAAAACTCAATTCCACAGTCCCATATACCCCCAGTTGTACCGACAGATGCAGCAGGTAGAATTTTATGGTTAATACCAATGAAAGACTTCAAAATAATCAGTTTTCTCTTAGGTGAAACTCATATGGGAGATGAAACAGATAAAAACAAACCCAAACACAGACTCTTTATGAGAATAATGAATACACTGGTACTTCTCTGATGGAATGACCATGTGTTTCAAAATGATCAACTTCAAAATTTGAGTCAAATTGTAAAGCAAACAAAACTAGAGTAAAGCACCTTTTTTAAAACAGCACCTGTGTTCCGGCCCCAGTCTTCCTCAATCAGCTCCACTCTTCACCATTCAAGGTTCTCCAGGGTTTGCTCCCTTTTTCTTCATTGCCCTTCTACACAAATATGAAATGGTCTAATTGTTCTCTGAACACATCATACTTGCCCATACTTCCCAAATGAAAAAAAAAATTATTGGAAACTACTACTGTCTTGAAATTGAGGTCAGGAGTTTTCTATTCCCTTTCAATACATCGTCAACTCTGTTATAATTATGTGTGATGGTTATTGATTTAAGTATATTATAGTTATATTCTGCTATCTTATTAAATTATCTCTTTGTATCGAGTAGTTATTCCATTGTCTCTCAGTTTTCCAGAAAAATAATCATATTGTTACCCGCAAGGGGGCCTGGTCCTTGGTGGTAGCCTGCGGTTGCTTGACTTCGTATAGAAAAAAATTCACATCATGAATCTAGATGATTATGAGGGAACAGTTATGAAAGCTGGGAATGTAAAACAAAAAAGAGCTTAGAATAAAAGAAGCAACAGGAGAGCCTCATCTGGGCTGCCATAGATCTCTGGAAAGTCAAAGAAAAGGAGGCCTCGGGATCAGGTTGAGGGGTTAGCCTGGGACGAGCTTCCACTGCACATTGTTTACCTGGTAGCAAGCCTAGTGGGTTCTTTAGGGTTTAGGTAATTTGTGCCTGTGAGGGAAGAAGTGGGGGGAGAAAAAGGGAATGAGAATGGCAGGGGCTGTTCCTCAGAGGGAGAATACACTCTGGGTCCTTTGTCTTGAAGCTTTATCTTAGGGGAGGTCTCAGGGGAGGGTTTTAGCAGAATATTCATCAGTTTTTTTAGGTGTACTCCTCCAGGGCTGTGGTCTTCACTGATTGGTCAGTGTCAGAAGATCATTAGTCATTGCATCTAATCCTGGTGTGGCCCACTTAGTTTTGCTGCTTTTTGGGGTCTGAAGCTGAAATATAACTGAGGCCTAGATGTTATTTCTAGGGAGGCGACCTTCTGAATCTGCTGTAAATTACTGTCATTTGTTTAGCTATCTGTCTCAGTTTCCCAAATTCACTTGTCATGGCTTACTGGTCTATCTCAATATTATCTACAAAAAGAGACAGTTTATTCTCTTTCTTGTTGTATGCCTCTAATTGCTTTATTATATATATCTAATATGTTAAGTCACAATGAAATAGTAAGCAGTAGCTTTTTGTTCTAATAGGAATGACTCCAGTGTTGTCCTTTATGAAAGATGTTGGCTAAATAATGGCTTTGAAGATAAGCTTAGTGATGTAGAACACCCATAAAATCATGTTTAAGAAGTATTTATCAATTCCTAGTTAACAGAGGTCTTTTATTTTTTAAAGAACTGGTATTGAATTTTTCAAATTCCCTTTCAAGATCCACAGAAATGATCATATTGTTTTCCTATTGAGCTCTATCAATATGATGACTCATATAATTAGACTTTCTAATATTGAATGATCCCCCATTTTTAAACTATTTTCCACTTGTTCATGTTATAATCCTATATAATAAAGAGGTGATATGCAAACTGACTGTCACACACTCACACAAGAATGGCTGCCCTCATGTGGTCACAAGATGGCCACCACAAGATGGCCGGCAGGGAAGGGAAGTTGTGGCAATCAGGCCAAGAGGGGAGAGCAATTGGAGGGGACCAGGCCACCAGGGGAGGGCAGTTGGGGGAGACCAGGCCTGCAAGGGAGGGCAGTTGGGGGGAACCAGGCCAGTAGGGGAGGGCAGTTAGGTGCACCCAGGCCTGCAGTGGAGAGCAGTTAGGCATTGATCAGGCTGGCAGGAGTGTGGTTAGGGGGTTATTAGCCTGGCAGGCAGAAGTGGTTAGGGGCAATCACGCAGGCGAGTGTTTGGGAGCCAGCAGTTCTGGATTGTGAGAGAGATGTCTGACTGCCAGTTTAGGCCCGATCCTGTGGGGTCCCGAGGGGTCCCAGATTGGAGAAAGTGCAGGCTGGGCTGAGGGACACCCCCTTCTCCCCCAAAGCATGAATTTCATGAACCAGGCCTCTAGTATGAACTATAATGGACGGCTGAATTCTGTTGAGTATACTTTGAGACTTTCACATCCATACTCATAAGTGGAATGGTCTGAGTTTGTTTGGTTTTATTTGTGTGGGTTTTTTGTTTTTGTTTTATTTTGATAAAATCTTTGTAAGACTTGAAATTGTTGAAATTATTTCACAAAAGTTTTTGAAAGTTTTCCTCTACTTCTATGCTCTGAAATAGTTTTTATTTTCTTAACTTTATTTTTATTGTTGACATTATTACAGATATTACTATCCCCTACCTCCACTCTTTGCTCACCTCCATCCAGCCTCTGACCCTCCCCTTCCCTTTGGCCATCAAAAGTAAGCTTCTTTTTTTAACCCATAATGTTATTCAGATATAATTGTTAATTTAAATTGATTTAAACTGAGATGATGAGGCCAGAAATATAAGTGTATGTCTTGAAAACTGTAAATAGCATGAGTTTTGAAAACTGAGTGATCTGGGAACAGTGAATACTAGCACTGCTAATTATTGTCTGTGCAACTTGAGCAAGTTACTTAATTTTTTTCAAGTCTTTGCTCACTTACTATTAAATGGGAATAATACCACCTGAAAGTTTTTAATGATAATTTTACTTTTATTCACTAGTGCATACATAGATATTGAAATTATTATTGTATATCACTGGCCCAGTTTCAAGGTTATTTAATTTATAAAAGGTGTGAGAGATTAAGAAACAAAAATGAAAATAGATGGACTAGAAGCTATGGTGAACCCAGTCTACTTCTATGATATAAAATTCTTGCTCCTTTTAGAAAATGTGGAATACTTAGTATTAATGAAATGAGTGACCAGAAAGTCAAAGTTGAGAACAGAAAAATATACCTATCAGCAGAGAAACGTATTTTCTGAGGTCAGCAGAACCACACAAAAGGCCAGCTTTGACAGGGCATGCAGTCAACTCTTGCACACCAAAACTAAGATTAAAGACCATGATCCTGTCTAATGGGAGATCAGTTTCTCAAGTGGGATTTTAAAAGACCCTCCACAGTGAACACTGCAGACCCAGTGTTATTAAAGGTCATCGGGATGTTTTCTTAAAGTTGCCGTGTTGGCAGCTTTATCATGAGCTCTGACCCTTCAGATATAGCTGCTGAAGGACTTGTATTAAAACCCTGTTCCCTTCACTCATGTCAGAAAGGAAAGGCTAAGGCTTCTTGAAGGATAATGGTCTCTGGGAAGCCTTCCTTGAGCAATTCTGGGTTCGGTTTATAAACCGCCCAAATGCACCCTGTTGAAGCAGCCCCAATCCTGCTGAGATTTTCCATCCTGAAATTAAATTTTGTTGTACTCTTGAAGTTAGAGAGCAAGTATTCAGAAACCACAGCCTTGTTGAAGACTATGCTGGCAATATTAATAAATTTGTGATTTTGCTACAATATAAAACTTAATATATGTCCTATATTATAAGTCCAGCACAAAACAGTGACAATCACAAATGCTCTCTATTTCAATAGAAGAGGGGAGAAGACTTGCATACATGATAACAATTCATGAAATGAGAGGGTTGCATAGCCCCGGCTGAACACATACTTCACTTCAAAATCCTGTTTTCAGTAAAACACTAAAATCACTAAATAAAATTAATTCCATGTTTGAATTAGAAATGGGACAATATTTTAACAAGCATAAAACTATGATGAAATTAAACATAAGCATAAGCGAGCAGGAAACCAATATTGAATTAATATATGAAAGAACACAACAAAAATGAACAAATTCTTTGTTGATGTAAAATTATATGTTTCATTTAAATGTGAAATGTTTTGAGTTATAGAATGTTTTAAATTTAATTTTTGCTACAGCGTTATAAGTCAGTTCTCTTAAATAACAAACACAAGATGATGCATCTTAGGGTCCTATATCATAAATCAACCATGGACTTTCACTTTCCTATTATATATATGTAAAAATAATACATTTCTCAAAAAATGTATAATTAAAACAAAATAATATGGTCTTAGTTCCACCTCTCATTACAAAACACATCAGAGGGCTTTTCAAAATTCTTAGGTCTCAGAATTATTCTCTCAATTCTAGATCTTGTCAGTGAGAATCCAATAATTATTTTTGGGCTCACTTATACTAATAACATTACACAGTTCACTTCAATCATTTGAATCTAGGCTTATTCTTTTGTAAAATTGGGACTATAGAGCCTAATTCACCCAGCTAGCTGTGAGAATTAAAAGTGGCAACTTATAGAATCATTGAGTACTTCCTATGAACCAAGCCCTGTGCAAGGTTCTAGGAACACACATTGAATACAGCCATTTCCTGCCTCAAGAAGATTGCATCCGAATGGAGGGGAACACAGATGAGTAAAGCCACAGCTACAAGAGAAGAACAGTGCCCTAACCTAAGTCTACACTTCATTCTCCCAGGAGACAGTAAGGAAAGCCTGATGACAATGTTCTGTTTCTCCCAGGACGTGGGAAATCGGAAAGGCATTAAGATTTGAATAATTTACAATGAGAGTTTCCCAGGAAGACACAGTGTTGGGTGAAGAGGAAACAAGAAGATCGAAAGAAACTCTGTCCTGCCAGGATAATCAGGACAGACAAGAAACAAGACAGAGTGTGTGCAGGCTGCTAACCAGGACCACCTCCACAGATTTGCAGAGCTGACACTCCACGCCAGATGAGAGCATCAGTCCTGGGCATCTTCAGGAGTTCAGGAAAGCATGAGATAGTCCCCAGTCAGGCTTCCACACTGTATGTTCACATTTCTCTTTGAGAGAAATATGCTCATTACAGATCGACTGCAAATGGCTACAGCATTTCATCGCTCATGCTGAGATCTCTTGCAGATAAAGTACACACTGAGAAGCGGGGTTCACATTTGACATGTTCCTTTTTCAATCGGTGTATGAGCGTTTTGCACATTGAACAATTTGTCTTTCCTGTCCATTAGGACTCTTTGCTCTGCGAAAGCCAAAGGAAAACCCATTTTAAAGAAATATCTGGTTCATTAACTTCCTACAGTATTGTGAAGATTAGTATTTTCATGATCTGGCATAATTTGCAAAAGGATGCTCAGGATCCATTGATAACTTTCAAAAAGTATATCATCATGGCTTAGTATATATAAAATCATACAAGGGACAACAGAAGAAATTAAGATAACAAATTCTAATATAATTTACCCAACATAATAGAATCAATGTCAATTATGTAGATACATAGAGAGCTAAACCTTATATTAAAAATTAAAAGTAATTTAACTGTTTTTATTATTTATATAAATTTTTGTAAATATAAATTTTCAGGTGGTATACTAGAATGTTACTTCATGACACCTCTTTCCGGTCCCTATTGTTTTATTATTTGTGTATCTATATGTACATGACCTATAGTATAAATATATTTCCATTGTCATTAGAACATTTTAAATTTATCATCATAGACCTCATTTAAGAGAAGACCAGGAAAAAAAATTTTTGTCAACTGATTGTTGTATATGTGTTCAGTATTTCTATAAGGACTGATGATCTCTTATTAAGCAATAAGGAATGCACAAATAAATAGAATTGATATGTTTTAAGTTAGGATTGGCTAATGCTTATATAGCACCCAAACTTTCAGTAAGAATGCCCGAGATTCTTATGCAGTCAGACAATTTTAAACAACAACAACAACAACAACAACAACAACAAAAATCATTAAATTGAAAAAAGAAAATTTCTCTAGATAAAATTTTAAATTTTACTTGAAAGTCTAATTGTAATCTAGCAATCTGGAGATAATTCCTCTTAAACATAATGTTTATAAAATAAAAATGACAAAACAGAAAAAAGATGATTTGCATCTTCAGAAACAGAAGATGAGAAAATAAAAGTACTGCATCTCACACTTCATTTGCAGGTCACTGACATTAATTTAATTT
The DNA here is from genome assembly GCA_004026665.1 of Murina feae. NCBI lineage: Eukaryota > Metazoa > Chordata > Mammalia > Chiroptera > Vespertilionidae > Murina > Murina feae. The sequence continues at coordinate 3,162 of PVJC01028740.1, read as the reverse complement.
TAAAACAGTTGCAGTATTGAATTCTAGTGCCATTTAATGGCAAAGAAAATTTAATTAGATCAAGCACATTATTAATTGCTACCTTCTTATTTTTTAAGAGCTATACATAATTCTGGTTCAAATTGAGAGAATCCACAACAAATTGAGAGAGAGAGCCTTTCTAAAAACAAAATTATTTTTTATGTTAAAAGCACTTTGTCATATTAGAGTAGTGGGAAAAGTTTTGTATGAAATTACTTAATAATTCTCTTGATACTAGCCTTATTTATAATTGAATTTTAATAATATTCCATTCATATATTATCTTTACTTAAATATATATATTTCACATTGAATATACATACTCTAATAAAAGAGTAATATGCAAATTAACCATCACTCTGAGCTGCCTATGATATGCCCACCAGTTAATCAGAGTGGCTGTATACAAATTAACCCAGCCAAGATGGCGGCCGGCAGCTATGGAGCTAGAGCAAATAGTAGGTTTTCATTGCACCAGCAATGGAGCAAACTGCCTGGCTAGGCCAGCCTGGCCTCTGCTCAAGGCAACAAAGTTTCAATTATAGACGATAAATAAACCCCAGAAACCTGATTCCAGCCAGCGTTGCTGGGACGTTGGGTCAATGGGAGCTGTGGGCAGCCTGAAAATGGCCCTCAGCCCCTCACCCAGACTGGCCAGGCACACCAGTAGGAACCCGAAACCTGAAGGGACTGTGGGAAGCCTGAAAATGGCACTCAGCCCCTCACCAAGGCTGGCCAGGTATCCCAGTAGGGACTCAAAACTTGAAGGGACTGTGGGCAGCCTGAAAACAGCCCTTAGGCCTGCACCCAGGCTGGCCACACCAATGGGGTGAGGGAACCCACTGGGGGGCTTGGCCAGCCTGCAAACAGCCATCAGCCCCTCATCCAGGCTGGCCAGCTACCCCAGTAGGGACCCAAAACCTGAAGGGACCGTGGGCAGCCTGAAAACACCCTCAGCTCCTCACCCAGGCTGCCCAGGCACCCCAGTAGGGACCTAAAACCTGAAGGGGATGTGGGCAGCCTGAAAACATCCGTCAGCTCTTCACCCAGACTGCCTAGGAACCCCAGTAGGGACCCAAAACATGAAGAGGCTGTGGGCAGCCTGAAAACGGCCCTCAGCCTGTCACCCAGGCTGGCCACACCCACATGGGGTGAGGGTCCCCACTGGGGGGCTTGGCCAGCCTGCAAACAGCCATCAGCCCCTCACCCAGGCTGACCACGCATGCCAGCAGGTGGTCATCCCCAGAGGGGTCCCAGACTGGGAGAGGGCATAGCCTGGCCTGAGGGACTTACTGAGTGCACAGATTTTTGTGTACTGGTCCCCTAGTGTGTGTGTGTATATATACTAGGCGCCCGGTGCACAAAAATTTGTGCACTGGGTGGGGGGGGTGTCCCTCAGCCCGGCCTGTGCCCTCTCCCAGTCTGGGACCCCTCTGGGGATGTCCACCTGCTGGTGTGCCTGGCCAGCCTGGGTGAGGGGCCAATGTCTGTTTGCAAGCTGGCCAAGCTCCCCAGTGGAGACCCTTACCCCAGGGGGTGTGGCAAGCCTGGGTGAGGGGCTGAGGGCAGTTTTCAGGCTGGCCATAGCTCCCACTGACGCTCCGGGCCACCTGCCCGGGAAGCCGATGGTGGGTGGCACTGGCCACCCCATGGCCTCCCAGGTGGGGGCCTTGGGGGCCAGCCACCTGGTCCCTGCATCCCACCCCCTCCAGGCTCCCGCCTGGGAAGGCATCCGCAGGTCCAAGGTGCCGGATGCCTTCCCAGGATGGAGGCTCCCAAAATAGCGGAGGCCGAAGCCCAGGAGAAGCTGCACACTGGGGCTGCGGCCTCCGCCATCTTGGCTGGGCTAATTTGCATACAGCAGCTCTGATTGGCTGGTGGGCGTGGCTTACCCCCATCCTGGAGAAACGGTTAATTTTACTATTCCGCTTTTATTAGTTAAGATATCTAAACTAATAAAAGCGGAATAGTAAAATTAACCGTTTCTCCAGGACGCCCACAGCCAATCAGAACGGCTGTATGCAAATTAGCCCAGCCAACATGGCGGCCGCCACTCACGGACCTGAGTAAACGTTTAGGCAGCATCCGTTGCAGCAGGAGCGAGAGTGAAACTACCTGCTCGCTGGCTCCTTAGCCTTTGGCCTGAAGCAAAACGCATATTTGCAACAATTAAGTGTAACAATTGTTTCATCATAGAAGCCGCGAGGTGTGGCGGCTGCTCCACTCACGGACCTGAGTAAACGTTTAGGCGTTTAGGCAGCGTCCGTTGCAGCAGGAGCGAGAGCGAAACTACCTGCTCGCTGGCTCCTTAGCCTTTGGCCTGAAGCAAAACGCATATTTGCAACAATTAAGTGTAACAATTGTTTCATTATAGAAGCCACGAAGTGAGGCGGACAGGAGGCTTCGTTAGTAAAAGGCCTCGCCTTAAAGGAACAGCATCAATTATAGGAAACCTGCGTCCAGCCGGCCTTGCTGGCATGTTGGGCAATGGGAGCTGTGGGCAGCCTTAAAGCCCCTCACCCAGGCTGGTCAGGCACACCAGCAGGTGGGCATCCCCCGAGGGGTCCCAGACTGCGAGAGGACACAGGCCGGGCTGAGGGACCTCCCGAGTGCACAGAGCGGCTGCAGGGCGGGACAGCGCAGGACCCAGGACCCGTGAGAGGGAAAGAGGCGGCAGGGTTGGAGGGCACCGGGAAGCGGGTAAGAGGCGGCAGGGGGTCGGCGGCCTGCTTGGTGGGCTTCCCAGGCCCCTTGCAGGGCACCAGGAAGTGGGAAAGCAAGGTGGCGGGCGGGGGAGTGGGAAAGAGGCAGCGGGGCGTTCTCGGCCTGCTTGGCAGCTGCCCAGGCCCTTTGCAGGGCACCGGGGAGCGGGAAAGCAAGGCTGCAGGGGCCAGGGGCCTGCTTGGCAGCTCCCCAGACCCCTTGGCGGCATCGGGAAGTGGGAAAGGAAGGCAGCAGGGGACTGGTGAGTGGGAAAGAGTTGGTGGCCTGCTTGGCGGCTCCCCAGGCCCTTTGGGGGCCACTGGGGAGCGGGAAAGCAAGCTCTTGGGGGCTGGGGGCCTGCTTGGCGACTTCCCAGGTTCCTTCTGGGGATCAGGGAGCAGGAAAAAGCTGGCCTGACCACGAGGCAGGGTTTTCCCT
>PVJC01028739.1:0-22354 GCA_004026665.1 Murina feae | reverse complement strand
GCCTCCGTACCTCTGTACTTTGCTTCCGCTGCTGCTCTGAGTCTCAGACTCTTCTCTGGTTGTAGGATTTACACTCAGCCAGCCGTCCTGCGGGTGCGAGTGGTGTCCGTGTGTTCTTTTCGTGGTTTTTCTGAAATAGTTGTTCACAGCTGCATATGCGGTGTCTACCCTATGCCGCCATCTTGTTTCTCCGTGATTTGACATTTTTATACCTCACATGTGATCACCCATCACCATCAGCTTATCACAGTATTATTGACCACATTCTCCTTCACCTTTTCCACCCAACCTCCCACCCCCTCCCTGCTGGTAAGAGATTTTGCCTTTGGTCTCTGTTTCTGAGTCTTGCTTTGTTTGTTCATTTGTTTTGGACTTTTAGATCTCACACATAAGAGAGACCATAAAATATTTGTTTTTCTCAGCCTGACCTATTTCACTCAGCACAATACACTCCAGATAATCCATGTTGTCACAAATGGCTATTTTCTACCTTAGTGTATCCATACCATGTTTATTTTGTTAGAATTTACATGTTATACCCATTCTAGCTTTTACATATCTGAGAACGAGAATACAAACAGATTAGATAAAAGTAATAAGTTTAATGATGTCGATAGCTCTCCAGTGGTTGTGTAAAAGAACATTCTTTTCTTAGTAAATACACACTGAATTATTTAGGGGTAAAAGACTATTATGTCATAATTTCAGAAACCAATACCCATGTATAGTTAGTATAAATATTCTAATCTTATTCCTACAACTTTCCAAGTTTTACATTTTTAAAACTAAAACAGAAAAAAAATCCATATGAGGCTATAAAAATATTACCTCCAAAAAACAAAAACAAAATTCTATGAAGAGGGATAATCAGAGGCCTAATGATTCTGAAAGTCATTAAAAATGATGATTGGGCAAACTAACCAACTACAGGCATTTTCTCTTGTTACTTTTTAATTCTTTCTCTTTTTTCTATACTGTTGCATTTTTCAAGGACCTTTGGGTTGTTGTTTTCATAGCGTTTCAAATATCTCTGAGAATATTGATTATTTGTTTGTTTTAATTGTTTTGTTGCCCTCCTTACCTCTGAGGTCATATTATTTTCATTTTAGTCTGTCTTTATCACATTGTTAGTTTTCCAAAAAGTTTTATTTTTAGTTCATATTTTAAAATGAAGCACTTAAGAGCAGTTTGACATACCGCAGCAGTAAAGGGCTTACAAAAAGACAGGTTTTGGGTTTGTTTGGCTAATGCACTGGAAATGTTATAACGTGAAGTCTCTTTCTTTAGGTGGCTCATATATCCAAAGTGGAAGCTTTCAGTCTTTAACTCGGGTGCAGAGCAAGGCTATGGTAAATAATTGGTGGTCCATGTTCTATAATAGAGGCTGGCGGCGAGTTGAGGACCAACCATTCAATAAAGATGCTTTCAATTAACTCCTATAAGTACTCAACATTTTCAAGGACTAAGTGAATTATGGCAAAATTACATATAGTCTTCAAAACAATGTTTTAGAAGAACCTTTTTTCTAAAAATATATTTTATTGATTTTAGAGAAGAAGGGAGAGGGAGAGATAGAAACATCAATGATGAGAGAGAATCATTGATTGGCTGCCTCCTGCACACCCCCCTTACTGGGGATCAAACCCTCAACCCAGGCATGTGCCCGTGGCTGGAATCGAACCTGGGACCCTTCAGTCCTCAGGTCAATGCTCTATCCATGGAGCCAAACCAGCTAGGGCTAGAAGAACCTTTAATGACAAAGTAAAATTGTTTATCATGTGTTAAATTAAAAAGTAGTTACAAGTTGGCCTATTTTTATGATCTCAAGCCTCTAAACAATTTTCTATGTTTGTGTCTGTATTTCTATTTTTGAAGATAGAAGGAATAACATGTCACTCAAGGACCTAAAATACAGGAAAGTTGATCTCATTTTCTCCTCCTCCTCTCAATAGGGTCTGGCAGGTCTACTATGATTGGCTTTAAAACCCAGCAATTAAGTGAAGTCTGTGCAGAGCTATTAGTCACCACAACATGTGGAACTGATGTTGAGTATCACCCGGGCCTAGCCTATGCCTTTGTTCACACCAACAGGCTCGTGGCACCCCCTACTGTAATGCAACACATTTGCAGTTTTCCATTTCCTTTGATTTGCTGAACCCACTTATCAATCTTTCTACATAGCCTCTGTCATCACTCTCCTTTCCCTCACGTATAATGTAATAATTTAAAACAAAGATTTATCTCAAATAATTAAAACAGCGACTTAATATCACACTTCACAAAAAAATGAGAAGGAAAGAGACCAAGCTCTCACATTTTCAAACGCTCTAAACCTTGAGCCATAGGCGGGTTTGGGTTGTGAGATGGGACAGCTGAGCAACACAGGGCATCTCCCCTGGAGGAGGGACTTGTCGGAAGCATCCAGCACATCTGCACAGTACAGCTCCACCTCCCTCCGCCTGCAGTAACTACAGTTAACCCTCTCGGTGTGAGAAGAGAAGACAAGTCTTAAAAGCCACGAAGGATAGCGGTTCATAAAACCTCCGCCTGAGATAAATACAGTTTCGGGTTTCTAATCTGTGCAGATTCTCTACAGGATACATTCATACTGTTATAGGACAATGAAAAGCTAGGAAAATTTCAGGACAACTGGAATAGGGAAACTGAGGCAGGAAAATTAAATAAAGCCAAAAAGCTTTGCAGGCTGCTTGTAGCAGGACCTTATCTTGAGAACAAAAGGTTAAAATCTCTTCCTCTCTCAAAAGAACGCAGGACCGGAAGCTGGAGGGAGAGAAGGAACCAGAGATCACTTAGTGCAAATCATCCTGAAGCTGTGAGATGGGAGGGAGGATGGGGGGAGAAGAGGGAGGGGGCAAATGAGAGAGCAGAGGGAGAAGAGGGCAGGAAGGAGGGGGTGGAGGGAGAATAAAGGAGGAGGGGGAAGAAGAAGGCAGTCTATCCCATCCCACTGTTTGAACAGTGAAGTCTGGGGTTTCTCAAGGAGAAGCTGCCAGGTGCTTCTCATAAATTGTGGAAGGGCCATAACAAAGATGAGGGGCCTTCAGAGTTCACCTGCACCAGGGCATCTAGCAGAGGGTTTAGACCTGTGACAGGAGGGCCTGCAAGGCAGAAACCCCACCCCAGTTGCTCTTCAGAAGAGCTGAGAGCTCAACTGCGCTTCCTAAGCCAGATGCATAGGTTTACTTGCCTTGCTTCTTCCATAAAGGTCACGCTTTAATTTTTCAAATAATTTCACTTTCTTTAATAAATTAGCTTTAAGTAAATTCACAGCACAAATATCTGGAGTCTCTCGTTTAAAGTCATTTATTTATATGAGAAGACAGGACTCCAGGTGGGGTCAGCCCTCTCCTGCTAACTCAGGGGCTGTTGGATAGCACCCCTCTGGTGTCATGAGAGGTGCCTGTTACAATGCATTCATGCCTACATGTGTGTGTTTACCTATAAATTATGAGTTTTTGTGTATTAGGCATCTACTTAACAGATACTGTTACCGGGAAGCCCCCGGTTGGGCTCGGGCTGCCTGTCACTGTGTCCAATAACGAAGGCAGGTGGAATCATATTAGGCGTTAACTGAGGCCAGGGAACCAAGAAGACAGGGTGCTTAGAAGCATCAAATCCTGCTTCCCAGCAAGTTAGGTATAAGGGGAAGGGGCTGGCATGAAGCAGCCCTGGAGGTCCACAGACATCAGCTCTTGCCCTTTGGTCCTCAGGAGATTTGAGATGATGTTGATGAGATGATGTTTGACTCCTGATGGGTCTGCTTGATCAAGCTTATCAGTTCTGCTTGCTGGATTCACAGCTGAGTCACCCTAATTGCTTCACACAGACCTTGAAAAGGAAACTTTAAAAAAACATAACCCCCCATTCACATAAGTATACTGGTATGTGTTCTAAGATTTAAAATAATATGATTATTTTTCAGATTAATTCAGGTGGTCTATCTATCAGATTGTAAGTCCCCCCTATCAATACCAGACATTATATTAAGTACTAAGAACACAGACATGGTCACCCAGACATTGCCCCTTAGGAAACTGACAGAAAAAAACTTAGCAACAACCTAACAAATGTCCATTTCCTGAGACAGGTCTGGTGCTGGATGGGGAGGAAGTGAGGAAGAGAGGCAGACCCCCCTTCCTTCATCTCATTGACTAAAGACTCCAGGGGCTGTGGGAGGCAGTGAGCCTGGCCCTCTGAAACCACACTGCCTGTGCTTGACTTGTGGTTTCACCATTTACTAACGTGATATCACACAAGTTACTCAACTCCTCTGGACCAGTTTCCTCATCTGTAAAGGTGAATAGTGATTATTGTCATGTCTCCTCCTCAAAGGAATAGGAAAGTGGGCGAGGTTCTGCCTTTCAACTAGACTCCCTGGGAGAGGAATTCCCTTCCAGATGGCTGGGGAGACACTGGGGCACATTTTCTTAAGCCCAGCCCCATTTTCCTCTTATCCATTACTACTCCCTGGAACCCTTGGTTGGCCTAGAAACTGTGAGAATCAGCTACTCAGCAATGAGTCTGGAGTCATCAAACATGTTCTTGATTAGAGCCAGGACCAGGGCACAGCTGGCTTATGAATGATGTCCATTTGACTCCTTGATATGAGACCTACCTCCTAATGTCCCAAAGGGGAATGCCGTAGTTGCTGACACTTACATTCACTTACTTCATGTACTGCATTCCTTTCAGGTCATGACAGACCACATGTACCATGGGTCCCAAAGGCTACAGCAAAGCTGAAAAATTCTTACCATCTAGCAAAGTCAAAGGGTTGGACTTCGTAGCACAGCACATGACTCACGTGTTCCTGCTGATGCTGGTGTAAACCAACCTACCACACTACGAGTGATATAAAGGTGTATCACATTCAATTACCTATAGCACATAAGACTTGATAATGATCATAAGTGACCACTATGTCTTTAGTATGCTATAATGTTATTGCTATTTTGGATGGTACTCTTTCTACTTAAAAAAAATCATGGCTGTGAAACCATATGCTGTGTCAGCTGGCAACAGCCTCACGCATCTTGTGTTTACCGAGTCTCTTCATTGTGTAATTTTCTCTTGAGCTTGATTAAATACTGTGTTGTTTTATAGGTTTGTAGTCTGGGAGAACAGACTAGACCTTACAGCCTAGGTGTGTAGCTGGCTATCCCACCTGGGCTTGTGTACGTGCACTCTGTGATGTTCACACAATCACCTGACAAGGCGTTTCTCAGAACGTGTGCCTGTCGTTGAGCAGTGCGCGATGATATTCTTCAATTCCTGCTGGTGCAGGGCCACCCCAGCTCAAGATCAGGACCTGATTGTGACTTGGAGATCTGAAGTGGTGTCTGCCCCTCATCCTCCTGCTGACCTTGCCTCCCTCTCAGGTTAGGGCAGTCTTGTAGAGGCCGGGACAGGGTATACGAACACACGTGCAGAGAGGCTCCCTACAACTCTTTTCCTTCCCCAAAACTCTGTCATTTAAATCTACTCCAACATTCAAAGACATTGGTGACAAAGAGACATTAGAGAAGCTGTTGTTGAGGACATAATGGTTTCCTCTCCAGCCAATGAGGAGCAGACATGAGGCAGCATCACTTGTCTCCAGCAGACGGGCTCACTAAGAAGGCCAACAAGAAGCCAGGAGCTGCAATTAGGGAGAAATGGTGCAAAAATGCACGTATCAGGAAATGCATAAAATCATTAGGACAATATGAACATCTGTAGGTCATATAGTAAAAGAGTTAATGGAAACAAGTCCCATATTCTAAGATTTAAAGTAATAAACACATCCACTGGACTTTACAGAGCTGACCATGTGAATGCAAAGAACAATCAGAATGATAGATGAGCAAGAATGGCTGAAAGGGTTTGTTTGGAGTTTTTTGTTACTACACTTATATTTTCATTTTATACTTAACTTTATAATCCACTATACTTTTTAATTTTCTCTGATTGTTCCATTTATTTTAGCATATTTTCTTGTTATGTGGAAGCAATTGTTACACAAACACTTCTGAAGTTTCTAAATGCATTGTTTGGAAATATAACAGAGCTATTTTCTAACAACAGGATCCGGGCAACAATGAAAAGAGGGTCATTCACACCCAGAGGGATGCCCTTGCCACACTTGACCTCTGGGACACACAGGATCTCCTCAGCTACAACACCAGTGGGAAGAGCTCGCCTATAGCCGGGAGCCAGCAGCACATGCCCTGGAAGGTTAGACCACTGAGAAGGAGAGTAAGAAACACGTATTTGGGGAAACAGGAGAGACGCTGTTGAGGGAACAATAAACAAGTCCTGGAGACCCAGTGCACAGTGCAGTGAATGTAGACAACAATATCGGGTTATAGGCATCAAACATGAAAATGTATATCTTGGCAGAAAAGTTTCTATTCATAATAATAACAAGTAAAATACGAGGAAAGGAAATTAAATACATATGTCAAATCATGAAACAAGTGGAAAATCTAATAATAGGTTTTTCATTGTATTTTCTCCTTTTTTACAGCTTTATCTAATCTAATAAAAGTGTAATATTAAAATTGACCATTTCTTCGGGACGGCCTAAGCCACGCCCACCAGCCAATCAGAGTGACTATATGCAAATTAGCCCAGCCAAGATGGCGGAGGCCGCAGCCTAGGGCTCCGCCATCTTGGGAGCCTGGGTCCTAGGAAGGTATCTGGGGCCCTGGGCCGCCAGATGCCTTCCCCCTCAGAGAAGCTATCGGGGAAGCGGGGACCAGCCTGGCGGGACCCCGCAAGCCCCCTGCCGGGAGGCCGATCAGGGCGGAAAGGCCTCCCGGGGCAAGCGGGACCCTGCAAGCCCCCTGCCGGGAGGCCGATCTTGGCCCGAACGGCCTCCCGGGGCAAGCGGGACCCTGCAAGCCCCCTGCCGGGAGGCCGATGAGGGCCCGAACGGCCTCCCGGGGCAAGCGGGACCCCGCAAGCCCCCTGCGGGGAGGCCGATCGGGGCCAGAAAGGCCTCCCGGGGCAAGCAGACCCCGCAAGCCCCCTGCCGGGAGGCCGATCGGGGCCCGAACAGCCTCCCGGGGCAAGCGGACCCCGCAAGCCCCCTGCCGGGAGGCCGATCGGGGCCCGAACAGCCTCCCGGGGCAAGCGGACCCCGCAAGCCCCCTGCCGGGAGGCCGATCGGGGCCAAAAGGCCTCCCGGGGCAAGCAGACCCCGCAAGCCCCCTGCCGGGAGGCCAATCGGGGCCCGAACGGTCTCCTGGGGCAAGCGGGACCCCTCAAGCCCCTGCCGGGAGGCCAATCTGGTGGCCAGCAACACTGGAATGGCCTCCCAAGCGGAGAAGCCTGGGGGGTGAGGGGACCACATGCCCCCTCCTGGGAAGCCTATGGGGTGGCCAGCGCCACTCCATTGCTTCCCAGGCAATGGCCCAGAGGGTCAGTGGGAGCTGTGGCCGGCCTGAAAACTGCCCTTGGCCCCTCATCCAGGCTTGCCACACCCTCTGGGGTGAGGATCTCCACTGGGGTGCTTGACCAGCCTGCAAACAGACATTGGCCCCTCACCCAGGCTGGCCAGGCACACCAGCAGGTGGCCATCCCCAGAGGGGTCCCAAGCTGTGAGAGGGCACAGGCAGGGCTGAGGGATCCCCCTCCCCCACCACCCCAGTGCACAAATTTTTGTGCACCGGGCCCCTAGTAGAGAAATAAAATTGATAATCCTACTATCTTGCTAGACTAACTTTCTGCTTATATTGGATTTTTTGAAGAGTCCATACAATGTTCTATTATACAAATTTACAACCTATGGCCAGTGAGACACAACCAGCAAACCATTGCTTTTGTACCACCGATGGGCTAAAAATGGTTTTACACCTTTAAAGGGTTGCATTTTCAATTGCTATATATAAGTATCCGCATAGTATCTTTGATTTTGCCTCTTAAATAATAAAACCTAAAGCGTTTACTATTGCGCCCTTTTACCAAAAACAGTTAGCTAATCCCCACATCATATGTCCATTGTTATCTATAATAAAGACAGCTTTATTTTGTGTTTTCCAATTAGCATGACCCTTACTCAGTTTTCTTGCTTTTTGCACTGGGTCTACCTTCTGTATTCCAGTGACTACAAGTGGTGAGAGCAGAAAAGTTTGCCTTGGTCTGTCTTAGAGGGAAAGCATTCATTCTTTCACCAGTAAGTTTGATGGTGGCTGCAGGCTTTTCCTAGATCCAATTCTCAGACTGGGAAAGTGTGTTCTATTCCTAGCTTCCTGAACATTTCTGTTAGGGATGGGTGTTTGTCAAAAATATTTTTGCATTAATTGAGCCAAATGTTTTTTGGTTTTGTTTTCATCTTAAAATATTGTGAACTACGTTGATTGGTTTTTGAACTCTAAAGCAATTTTGCATTCTTTTTACATACTCCACTTGGTCATGCTGTGTCATTCCTTTTACAAAGAAGGTTTAATTTGCTAAAAATTGTGTTAAGAATGTTTGCATCTCTGCTTATGGGGGATACTGGTTTATAGCTTTTTCCTCTTTGATTTCTAGTCTTTGATTGGGGGTAAGTGATAACCAGAACGGTGAACTGAGGGTTTTTCCTGGGGATGTGTCTCACAACACCAAAAAATGAGCTCCATGGTCCAGAAGATTTAAGCAAAAGTGTGGAAAATTTATTACAAGCAGATTTAGACTCCCCTCACGGGAGGGGGCCAAATAATGGGCTGCCACCTCCCCACCCCCTTAAGCCTTGTAGTCCAGGGTATGTGTGTGCTACAGCCTGCTTCTCTGTCTATCCCTATCGTTACCTCATTGATTCCCTCCATTGTTCCTGCCCAGCAACTGACCTGACCTTTCCCTGTTTCTGTGTTCTTTCTCTGTTCCTATGCGGAAGTTCCTCTGTTCCTATGTGTCACTTGGCCTTATTGTTGCAATGCCCTCCCCCCTTGGTTTCTCATGCCTCACCCTTTTGAGTCCAGAAACATTTTATTATTTCTGCGTGGTTTATCCTGTGATTAGGCTGCTCAGACTGCTGTCTGCCCTGCCTATGTTCCACCCGCCTTTGTTTCCCACGGGACCCTGCCTATTAGCCTGAGTTTCAAGCTAACTTCTCTCATGAGGGTAATGAGAATGCGTTGAGATGTGTGGCCCTGCCCCTTGCATGTTCTTGGAACAACTCATGTAATGGCGTTACATCTTCACTAAATGCTTGGCAGAGTTTACCAGTGAAAACACCTGAGCCTGACATGTGCTTTTCTGGAGGTTTTCAGCTGCAAACCTTTAATTTCTGTATTAGATCAGGCTGTTGGGGTCATTCCATTTTCTTTACTTACCTTTGGTCATTTGTATTTTCCATTCCTCTAAGTGGTGCAAATTATAAGGATGAAGTTTTCCATAGAGTATCTTAATATCATCTTAATTTCTGCACAATATGCAGTGATGGCTCTCCTCTCATTCTTGATATTTGTGAATTGTGCTTTCTCTCTTTCTTGATGAATCTCACCAGAGGTTCTCCAATTTGAGTGACCTTCTCAAAGAATTATACTGTGTTTCATTGGTTTTCTCTATTATTTTTCTGATTTTCATACCACTGATTTCTGCTCTATATTTTCTTTCCTCTACTTAATTTGGTCTTAAGTTTCTATTCAGTTTTCCAGGTTCTTGTTCGTTGTTGTTGTTGTAGTTAACCCTCACCAGAGGACATTTTCCCATTGATTTTTAGAGAGAGTGGAAGGGAGAGGTAGAGACAAAGAAACATCAATGTGAGAGAGACACATCGATTGGTTGCCTGACCAGGGCTGAGGATTGAGCCTGCAACTGAGTTACACGCCCTTGACCAGAATCAAACCTGGGACCCTTCAGTCCACAGGTCAGCACTCTATCCACTGAGCCAAACCAGCTAGGACCAATTTTCTAGGTTCTAAGGATGACTCTCAGTCCACTGATTTGAGATTATTCCTAATTTCTAGTATAAGCATTTGTGCTGTCATTGTCCATTGGAACTCTGCTTCTGATGCATTGCATAAATTGTGATCCATTGTGTTCTCTTTCATTCACCTCAAAATGCTGGCTAAGTCTTCTTCTAATTTCTCCTCTGACCCATGTTTTATGCAGAAGAAGTGTATAAATTTACAAATATTTAGTGATATGTGTTTGCATTGATTTCTAACTTAATTTCCTTTTGGTCAACAAACTTTGTATGATTTTAATTCTTAAAAATTCATTGATCATTAAATTCTGCCCACTCTCCCCCCAAAAACCCCCACACTTTTGACATAATTCAGGGTCCATTCACGTTAAAATCACCTCAAAGAATAGGAATGTATGGAAACTTTCTTGTTCATGTGTGTGTGTCTGTGTGTGTTTCACTGGAGTTAAGGGCTCCTGTTTGGGAAGATGTAATGAGCTTTTATGGTTTTATTGAAATACAATTATTCAGTTTTTAAACTATATGCATATATTCTTCTGACTATCTTTAAGTAAAGAGTAAAATGTCACTCTGAGGTATGAAGGAGGCACTAGATGGTGGCAGGGGACCACCAAAACTTATGGGAAGGACAGTGGCCTGCTCCAGAGTGCAGGCAGGAAGGTGCTTGGAGCCTGCGGGTTGTGGTATTAATCTCTCACCTGTTAGAACATGTGAAAGACCAAGCTCCTTGGACTCCAGGCAGAAGCAGGCGTTAGGATCTGCTCCATTTCATGCTTCTTTGCTTCTCAAACATTTTAATGGCGTGTCAGGTTGCATCACATTTTGGAAACATGGAAGGAACAGTCAGGGAAACAAGAGCTGGGTGGGCTGCCTGCCACCCTCTAGGAAGGAATGCTGGCATCTCCCAGTCCAGATGTGAGAGGGAGGGAGAAGGGAAAGTGCAGTGTCGCCACCTGCTGGTGAATGTCATCCTTAGAGCTGCAAAGAGGAATCTTGAATTTCGAATAGAAGGAATGTGCTTGAGCACTGTTTTACATCAAAAGAAAGACAAAATATAACTCCGACATGTTTTGAAACGTAATTTAGCTCTTTGAGAGTGTAGCAATGAAAATTCTTCATCATCCACCCAGGGATTACTAGCATCCTCGTTACTGCTCATGGCTTCTGCTGCAATTTCTCCTCTTCCTCATCTCTCTTCCACCTCCCAAACCACCTCTCACACACCGCCTTTCCAGCAACACCCAGCTTCTTGTGTTCAGTTACCCTCCTTCATTTTCCATTTTTTCCCCAGCATCTAACATTTCATTTATGAACTCCATTTCCTGTCTCCTTCCTGTCCTTTTATGTAAAATGAACTATCTGGGCTAGTTTTTGTACTTCCTTTTTGGTATCCTTAAAAGTGAGTTTCATCATAGTTTGCTTTTATTTTGTTTTTGATCTTACAGTCAAAAATGTCATCACTACATATGTAACTACTTGTACATTTCCGTTATTCTCCTTGATGCGTTTGAATTGCAGGAATATTATCCAACCAAAGACAAAAGTATTCCCCAAGCTCAGGAAAAAGTCTTCTCAGTTTGTTCTACCCACCTTTTCTGGAACACTTAGTCTACAGCGATTGGAGGTTGCTGCATAAAACTTCCTCGATATGTTTCTGTGGCTCATGGCAGCTGGAACAGGGCCCCTTGCCTTGTTCTGTCTCTCACATCTTCTATTTTGTTGTGACAATAAGACTCTTTCCTGAGAGACCCACTGAAAACTGCTCAATAATTCTTCAATGGCCTCAAGAGTGCTCCCTCATCACCTTCACAATAAACGCAGTTGAAAAGGAAACTGCAGCATGTCTTCTCTTCTTTAAGGATCCCCATGTATGTTTACCTCCTTTTACCTGCTGTCTATCTCAGTTGCTGTGACACTGGCAGACACACCTGGGAAAATCAATCGCATAGAGAACTCAGTCACCCAAAGGGGCCCTCAGAGACTGAAGTTGCCCCTCACCAGTCCCCTTAGAAGATTGAAGGTGAGGCTCACCATCCTCTCAGGGGACTGAAGGTTCAGTCCTTTCAGGGTGAAGGTTCTCCTCACCAGTTTTCTTGGGAGATTGAATGTGTCCCTCAACAATCGGCTCAGGAGATTGAAGGTTTGCCTCATCTCTCCTCTCAGAAGATTCAAGATGTATCTCACAATCCACTTAGATATAAGGTGTTGTTCACCTGTCTTCTCAAGAGATTAAAGGTTTGGCTCACCTGACCTGTCAGGTGATGGAAGTTGAGCCTGGACAGTTCTCTTAGATTAAATGTATACCTGGTCAATCCTCTCAGGAGACTGAAGGATTGTCTCACCACTCTTTTCAGATTGTAGATGTGCCTCTTCAGTTCTCTTAGTTTCAATTTTTGCCTCCCCAGTCCTCTCAGGAGATTGAAAGTGTGCCTCATATGTCCTCTTAGGATGCTGAAGGTGTACTTCACCAGTCCTCTCAGGAGATTAAAGGTTGACTCAGCAGTGCTTTCAGAAGATTGAATGCATGCCTGAATAGTCATCACGGGTGATTGAAAGTGTGCCTCATATGTCCTCTTAGGATGCTGAAGGTGTACTTCACCAGTCCTCTCAGGAGATTAAAGGTTGACTCAGCAGTGCTTTCAGAAGATTGAATGCATGCCTGAATAGTCATCACGGGTGATTGAAAGTGTGCCTCATCAGGCCTTTCATGAGAGTGAAAGTTTGCTCCACCCGTGACCCAGAGCAACCATCCCCCACTCCACCCTGGGAGGGGGGAAAAAATGGACTGTAGCAACCTAACACATGCCTCACTCTGTGCACAGGAAAATGAAGACTGTACACCCCTAAACAACCTGTACCCACTTCTCCTCAGCCCCTGCAACAGTCCTACTCGGGCTTCTCAGATCAACCCATCACATGCCCCACTCTGGACCACCTGGAGCAATGCTTTCAGGACAACTTGGAGCAATCTGGTGTGCCCATCCAGGGGCCACAGGACCACACTGCAAGTGCATTTTCCTTTCTGAGGAAATTAGGGCATATCCCTGCTAACGGTGCCATGACTGCTCAGCAATTTGCATGCCAGAGGGCTCTGTCTCCTCACAGAGAGTCACACACCAGAGGAAATGTGCACATGTTCCCACCACTCTCAGCATCTGAAGCAGACAATTAGGGGACCAAATCCATGAGAGAATGTTATACAGCTCCTCAGGAACAATTAATGCTTGAAACTCAAGGCAGACCTAGGCTCTGGGCTAACAATTTCCAGACCCTTGACCTTATAGGGTCTTCATCTTCTCAAACCCTAAGCAGTGTGTTCTGGGCCAGAAAGATATAGTAAAAATGGGAGGGTGAGAAGTAACACCCCACCTCCACCAAGGAAAAAAATAATGAGGAATCACCAGGAAAGAAACTAAATGAAATGGAGGCAAGCAGTATGTTGGAGAAAGAATTCATAATAAGGGTCATAAAGTTCCTAAACTGGCTAGAGGAGAAAATCAACATCATATGTTGTAGGCACCACTGCACTCTGGCCAGTCAAAAAAATCAACAACATATGTAAGAATGATGAGGAAATGAAGAATAATATAGCTGCAATTTTAAAAAAAACACCCACAATGGAAGGTTTCAATAGTAGACTAGAAGAGGTGGAGAACCAAATCAGCAAGATAGAAAACATGTTAGGAAAAACACCAAATCTGAACAGGAATTGGAAAAAAATGATTAAAAACTAGGAGGAGAGTTTAAGGGAGCTTTGGGACAAAAAAAAAATGAAGCAATATCTGCATAATAGGATTGCCAGAGGTCAAGAAGAGAAACAAAAAATGGAAAACTTATCTGAAGAAATAATGACAGAAAACTTCCCTGACTTAGGGAAGAAAAAAGTCACACAAGCACAGAGAGTGCCAACAAAATGAACACAAAAAGACGCACACCAATACACATTGAAATTACAATGGCAAATGATAATGACAAAGAAATAATCTTAAGGGCTGTGAGAGAATGTTACCTTACAAGGATCTCCCATTAGACTATCAGAAACACATCAGTCCAGAAGGAAATTGAATGAAGTATACAAAGTAATACAAAGCAAGCTATGGAATCCAGGAATACTCTATCCAGCAAGGCTATAAAACAAATTTAAAGGTGAACTCAGGAGCTTAGCATACAAAACAAGGCTAAGGGAGTTTATTACCACCAAACCAATGCAAGAAATGCTAAAGGATCCATTGTTAAAAGCAGAAATAGAGAGGGAAGAAGGAACAGCAGCATAAAGAATAAAAATGCAATAAACAGGTACCTATCAATAATAACCATAAACTGAAATAGATTAAATCCTCCAACAAAAAAACCATAGGCTAGCTGAATGAATAAGTAAACAGGATCCATATATATGTTGTCTACAAGAGACCCAGCTTAGAACAAAGGACTCACACAAACTAAAAGTGAAGAGATGGGAAAAAAATTTTCAGGCAAACAGAAATGAAAAAAAAAAAAAAAAAAAAGCTGGATAGCAATACTTTATACCTGACAAAATAGATCTCAAAGTGAAGGCCATAAGAAGAGATAAGGAAGGCCACTTCATAATACTAAAGGGATCAATACACCAAGAAGATATCACTCTGGTAAAAAAAATATTCACCAGTATTCTCAGATAGTAGGTGTGCCTCATCAGTCCTCTTAGTTTGAATTTTTGCCTCCCAATGCAGGAGCACCCAAATACATTTAAAAACAACTTCTTGAAGACATCAAGGAAGAGTTGACAGCAATATAATCATAGTAGGGGAATTTAATTCCCCAATGACATCATTGGATAAATCTTATAAACAAAAAATCAACAAAGAAGGAGCAATCCTAAATGACTGTCTAGACCAGACAGAACTAATTGACATGTTCAGAACATTTCATCTGAAAGCAATGGATTCTTCTGAAGTGCACATGGGATATTTTCCAAGATAAACCACATATTAAGACACAGGCTAAGTCTCTACAAATTCAAGAAAGTTGAAATTATATCAAGCATCTTTTCAGATCACAATGGCATAAAATTAGAAGTCAACTACAATAAAAGCAATGAAGAAATATCAAACACTTGGAGACTAAATAGCATGCTATTAAGCAATGACTGGGTTATGAAAAAGAGCAAATAAGAAATAAAAAGCATCCTGGAAACAAATGACAATGAAAACACAATAATCCAATATCTATGGACATAGTGAAAGCAGTCCTGAGAGGGAAATTCATAGCTCTACAGTTCCACGTCAAAAAACAAGAAGTGGTGGTAATAAATTATCTAACCCTACAACTTAAAGAATTAGAAAGAGAGGAATAAGAAAAGCCCAGAGTAAACCGAAGGAAATAATAAAGATCAGAGAGGAGCCCTACCTGTCTTGGCTCAGTAGACAGAGTGTCGGCCTGCACACTGAAGGGTCCCAAGTTTGATTCCAGCCAAGGGCATATGCTTGTATTGTGGGCTTGATTGCCAGTAGAGATGTGCAGAAGGCACTCAATCAATGATTCTGTCTCATCATTGATGTTTGTATTTTTTCTCTCTCCCTTTCTCTCTGAAATCAAAGAGCTGGTACTTTAAAAGGATAAGCAAGATTGATGAATCTCTACCAGGCTCACCAAGAAACAGAGAGAGGACTCAAATAAATACAATCAGATGTGAAAGAGGTAACATAAAAACTGACCCCACCGGCATACAAAGAATTATAAAAAATACTATGAACAACTCTACTCCAACAAACTGGACAACCTTGGCAAAATGGACACATTCCTAGAAAAACACAATCTTCCAAAACTCAGTCAGGAAGAGTAAAAAAACATGAATAGGCTGATAACTACTCAGGAAAATGAAGCAGTAATCAAAAACTTCCAGCAAACAAAAGCCCTGGTCCAGATGGCTTCACAGGGGAAGTTTTACCAAACATTCAACCAGTTAACTGCCATGAGTTCCAAATAGAAACCATCCATCCCCAGGTGCCACTAGATTTTGAATTTAATTAAAAAATCAATTTGAAATGAATATTATAAGAATAAATATGTTACTCACAATTTGTTTGTTATTGAATATTTTCAGTTGAAATTTCTCACAAAAAATTAATTTAAAGTTGGTTTATAGATGCTTATGGCAGGCAAATGGTCAAAGAACTAAAACCTATCCTCAGACTATTCCAAAAAAATTAAAGGAAGGCACACTTCCAAGCTCTTTCTCATAGCCAGCATTACCCTAATTCCAAAACCAGATAAAGTCACTATGAAGAAAGAGAATTAAGGCCAATATTTCTGATGAACATAGATGCTAAAATCCTCAACAAAATTCTAGCAAATCAAATCCAGCATTACATTAGAAAGAACATACACCATGACCAAGTGGGATTTAATCCGGGATGCAAGACTGGTACAATATCTGCAAATCAATAAATGTGATACATCACATAAACAAATTGAGAGACAAAAATCACATAATCATATTAATTGATGCAGAAGAAGCATTTGACAAAATGCAACACCCTTTCTTGATAAAAAAAAAAAAAAACAACTCTCAGCAAATGGGAATAGAGGGATCATACCTCAACATAATAGGTTTGTTATATGACAAACCTACAGTCAACCTCATACTCAATGGGCAAAAACTAAAACCGTCTGCCCTAAGAACAGGAAAAAGACAGGGATGCCCACTTTCTCCACTTCTGTTCAACATAGTACTGGAAGTGCTAGCCAGAGTGATCAGACAAGAAGAAATAAAAGGCATTAAAATTGGAAAAGAAGAAAGAAAACGGTCATTATTTGCAGATGACATGATATGATACATAGAAAACCCTAAAGATTCCATCAAAAAACTACTGGAATTAATAAATGAATTTGGCAATGAAGCAGGACACAAAATTAACACCCAGAAATTTATAGCTTTTTTATATACCACTAATGAACTCACAGAAAGAGAAACTAAAAAAAAAAAATTCCATTTACCATTGCAACAAAAAAAATTATGATGCCTAGGAATCAACCTAACTACGAAGGTAAAAGACCAGTACTCAAAAAACTAAAGGATGTCGAAAAAAGAGATTGAGGAAGACAAAAACAAATGGAAGAATATACCATGTTCATGGACTGGTAGAATCAACAACCTTAAAATGTCCATACTACCTAAAGCAATCTATAGATTTAATACAATAGCTACTAAAATACTAACAGCATATTTCACAGACCTAGGAGAAACTCTTCTAAAATTCATATGGAATAAAAAGAAGACCTTGAGTAGCTTCAGCAATACTGAGAAAGAACAAAGTTGGAGGGATCGTAATACCAGATATCAAGCAATATTACAAAGCCACTGTTTTCAAACTGCCTGGCACTGCCAGTAGAACATACAGATGGAACAATAGAATAGAACAGAGAATGCAGGAATTGACTGAAGCCATTATGCTCAACTAATATTTGTCAAAGGAGTCAAGAGTGCATGCTGGAGTCAAGATAGTTTCTTCAATAAGTGGTGTTGGGAAAATTGAAAAGACACATGCAAAAAAAAAATTAAACGAGACCACCAACTTACTCCATATACAAAAATAAACTCAAAATGGATAAAGGACTTAAACATAAGATGGGAACCATAAAAATCTTAGAAGAATCCATAGGCAGGAAAATATCAGATATGTGTTGTAACAACATCTTTACCAATACAGCTCTTAGGGCAATAGAGACTAGGAAGGAAAAAAAAACAAATGAGACTACATCAAAATAAAAAGCTTCTGCACAGAAAAAAAAAAAAAAAACACCCACCAACAGAACAAGAAGACAGCCTACTGCATGGGTGAACATGTTTGCCAATGTTATATCTGATAAGGGTTTAATCTCCAAAATTTATAGGGAATTCATACAACTTAACAAAAGGAAGATAAACAATCTATCAAAAATGGGTAAAGAACCTAAATAGACACTTTTTAAAAGAGGACATACAGAAGACCCAGAGACATATGAAAACATGCTCAAAGTCACTAATCATTAGAGAGATGCAAATCAAAACAACAATGAGGTATCATCTCACACTTGTCAGAATGGCTATCATCAACAAACCCATAAACAACAAGTGCTGGCAAGGATGTGGAGAAAACGAAACCCTCATGCACTGCTGGTGAGAATGCAGACAGGTGCAGCCACTGTGGAGGACAGTATGGAGTTTCCTCAAAAAAATTTCAAAATGAAACTCCCATTTGATCCAGTAATCCCATTTTTAGGAATATATCCCAAGAAAACAGAAACAGCAATTAGAAAGAATATATGCACCCCTACATTCATAGCAGCACAATTTACAAAGTTAAGTGCCCCTCAGCAGATGAGTGGGTTAAAAATAATGGTGGTACATCTGCACAATGGAATACTATCTAAACTAATAAAAGCGTAATATTAAAATTAACCGTCTCTCCGGGACGGGTAAACCACGCCCACCAGCCAATCAGAGCGACTGTATGCAAATTAACGCAGCCAACATGGAGGCCATCACTCACGGACCTGAGTAAACAGCAGCTTCCATTGCAGTAGGAGTGAAACTGAAACTGTTTGCGGCCCTTGGCCGGCAGGCTCTGCTTATCCTGGCTCAAGGCAAAACATACTTGCAATAACTTATCAATCATAGAATCCTCGGGAGCTGAAGGAAACAGCAGGCCTGGCCTGACTACTAACAGTAACATTGTCTCATTATAAAAGCATGAGCTGAAGCAGAGAGGAGGTTTCGTTACTAGGCTGCAGCTTAAAGGAACAGTGCATCAATTATAGAAGATAAACAAACACCAGAAACCTGCTTCTAGCCAGCCTTGCTGGGACATTGGGTCAATGGGAGCTGTGGGCAGCCTGAAAGCGCCCCTCAGCCCATCACCCACACTGGCCACAACCAAATGGGGTGAGGGATGTTACTGGAGGGCTTGGCCAGCCTGCAAACAGCCATTAGGCCCTCACCCAGTCTGGCCAGGTACCCCAGTAGGGACCCAAAACCTGAAGGGGCTGTGGGCAGCCTGTAAACAGCCCTCAGCCCCTCACCCAGGCTGGCCACACCCCCATGGGGTCAGGATACCCACTGGGGGCTTGGCCAGCCTGCAAACAGCCATCAGCCCCTCACCCAGGCTGGTCAGGCATGACAGCAGGTGGACATCCCCTGAGGGGTTCCAGACTGTGAGAGGGCACAGGCTGGGCTGAGGGACCCCCCAAGTGCACAAATTTTTGTGCACTGGGCCCCTAGTGCTGCTATAAAAAAGGACCTCTTACCATTTGCAACAGCATGGGTAGACATGGAGAGCATTATGCTATGTGAAATAAGCCAGTCAGTGAAGGATAAATATCACATGATCTCACTCATTTGTGGAATATAATGAACAACTTAAACTGATGAACAAAATAGATCCAGAGACATAGAAGCATAGAACAAACAGTCAAACCTCAGAGGGAAGGCTGGAGAGGGTGGCGAGTGCGGGGGTAAGAGATCAACCAAAGGACTTGTATGCATGCATATATGCATAACCAATGGAGACAGACAGCAGGGGGATGTGAGGGTATATGCTGGAGGGTGGGAGGAGCCAGGGTGAGGCCAATGGGGGAGAAAGGAGACACATATAATACCTTAAACAATAAAGGCTTTAAATTTTAAAACACAGAAGAGCTAGTAGGAATTATATTATTAAATATCAGAATCATTGTCTTTGCAAGAACCATCTGCCTGGGTAACTTGATCCTCGTGAGAGGCCATGTGACTGGACATCAGTACACAGGCCTATGCATCACAATCATGTAGCCAATGACCTTCTATATCTGCAGCTGGAAGACCATGGAAGACCTTCGTGTGAGAGCACGTTGTGCACACTGGAGCTCAGCAGACCTGAGGTCAGCTTCCTTGAGGAACCTGTGCTGTGCTTTCAATGGGAATAAAGTGAAATGGAGACGGAAAGGTGAGTGAGACCCATACAACTCTCACATACAAACCCATTTACTTCTACTCCAAACCCAGAGACCCCTGTGCAAATTGCAAAAACAGCCACAAATACTTCACAGTCTGTTAAGCACCCCCTGATCTGAGCTGGTGCGGGACTTGCTGTGACCAACAGGAGGAGTGGAAGCAATGCTATGAGTTCTAGACTAGGCTTAAGAGGCCCTGCAGGGGTGCTCTTGCACCAGGGAGCCTTCCAGCACCTTCTGAATGAGCCTTAGTCAGCCTGCTGGATAGCAAAGCCACATGAGAGAGGCCTGGCAGCCCCAGCTCAAACACTTGAGGCTGCAGACCTGTGAGGGAGCCCACCTGAGGGCACCTGAGCCCAGCCCACAGCATGAAGGCTGCCTGAGTGGGCCCAGCATACTTCACTCTTCAGAATCAGGAAAAAATCATTAAGTTTTGTAGTGGATTGTTGCATGGAAAAATCCACCCAATGCCACCCTCTTCAAAGAAACCCTGTTTCCGGGTGATTTCCAGGGCTCCTGTGGCCCACAAACACGACTGCCACAGGGAGGAGGCCCAGTGCAGGAGGGAGACGTTACGGGCTGTCGCTGGCCTAGGCATGATGTTCTCAGTACCATTACCTTTATTGATGGTAATTCATCTGGAAATACTTGCCATATGCCAGGTACTATACTATATCCAAACCGTGTAACTTGTGAATATTCTAATTTCATGTCAAGATAGTAACTATCATGCATAGTTTTCAGCCCTACTCTAGGAAAGAACCCTAAGGCTCCTGTATGTTGAGGATTTGCCCAGGCTGACTCAGCGGAGGAAATCAGAAGCAGTCTGAGTACAAAGCCCGTCTTCCCTGCACTTTGCTTCTCTGGGTTCTGCCTTGTTGTGAAGCATCTTTAATGTCTGCAATGGTGGAGGTCTTGGCCTTTGGAGTAGCAGCTCCAGTGCTTCATAAGCAGGGCTGTATTGGGGAAAAGTAGCTGGAAGTCAGAACTAAAGAATTTGAAAACATACAGGTTTTTAGAGACTGTTATAAATTTAATTAGAGTGAACATGAGTAGTATCTAAATAATTTCTCAGAGGGCTCTCCAATGATATAAATTATAATGGCACATCACATTTATATTGACAATTTTAATCTTAACTAATAAAAGCGTAATATTGAAATTGACCGTTTCTTCGGGACGCCCAACAGCCAATCAGAGCGACTGTATGCAAATTCGCCCAGCCAACGTGGCGGCCACCACTCACGGAGTAAACAGCAGCTTCCATCGCAGCAGGAGTGAAAGTGAAACTGTCTGCACGCTGGCTCCCTTATCCTTGCCTCAAAGCAAAACATGTTTGCAACATTGTATAAATCATAGAATCCTCAGGAGCTGAAGGAAAGAGCAGGCCGGGCCTGAGTCTAGGAGTATAACATTGTGTCCTTATAGAAGCCGCGAGCTGAAGCAGAGAGGAGGGTTCGTTTACTAGGAGGCCTTGTCTTAAAGGAACAGCATCAATCTAAACTAATAAAAGTGAAATAGTAAAATTAACCATTTCTCCGAGACAGGGTAAGCCACGCCCACCTGCCAATCAGAGCGGCTGTATGCAAATTAGCCCAGCCAACATGGCGGCCACCACTCACGGACCTGAGTAAACATTTAGGCAGCGTCCGTTGCAGCAGGAGCGAAAGCGATACTGTTTTCGGCCCTTGGCGGGCAGGCTCCGAAACATGTTTCAATAATGTAACAATCACAGAATCCTCCAGAGCTGAAGGGAACAGGCCTGGCCTGCCTTACTAAGAGTAACGAAGTCTCATAGACGCTGCGCTGCGAGGTGAAGCAGAGGAGGTTTCGTTATCTCAGTCCACCTCAGCTTAAAGGAACAGTGTATCAATTATAGGAGATAAACCCCAGAACCTGCGTCCAGCCAGCCTTGCTGGGACATTGGGTCAATGGGAGCTGTGGGCAGCTTTAAAGCCCCTCACCCAGGCTGGTCAGGCACTCCAGCAGGTGGACATCCCCCGAGGGGTCCCAGACTGAGAGAGGGCACAGGCCGGGCTGAGGGACCTCCCGAGTGCACAGAGCGGCTGCAGGGTGGGACAGCGCAGGACCCAGGACCCGTGATGGGAAAGAGGTGGTAGGGTTGGCGGCCTGCTTGGTGGGCTTCCCAGACCCTTTGCGGGGCACCGGGAAGCAGGTAAGAGGCGGCGGGAGGGGGGGGGTCTCGGCCTGCTTGGTGGCTGCCCAGGCCCTTTGCAGGGCACCGGGGAGTGGGAAAGCAAGGCTGCAGGGGCCGGGGTCCTGCTTGGAAGCTCCCCAGACCCCTTGGCAGCACCGGGAAGTGGGAAAGGAAGGCAGCAGGGGACGGTGAGTGGGAAAGAGTCGGCAGCCTGCTTGGCGGCTTCACAGGTCCCTTCCAAGGATCAGGGAGCAGGAAAAGGCTGGCCTGACCACGAGGCGGGGTTTTCCCTGCTTTCTGGTGGCTGGAGGAAGATGGGCAGTAGGCAAGCTTGGGAG
>PVJC01028738.1:0-22340 GCA_004026665.1 Murina feae | reverse complement strand
AAGGGAAGGGAAGGGAAGGGAAGGGAAGGGAAAAGAAAAGAAAAAAAGAGCTCTGGGCTTAGACTCTGTTACTGCCCAATCTCTACAGCTATGTGACCTTAAGCAAGAAATGTCTTTTTTGAGGTTCAGTTTCTTCTATCAATAAAATGATGACAATATTACAAGGATGTAGTAAAAATATTACAGTGTTATAAAAGAATTTTGAAACATAAGACCCTGTCTAAAGAGATAAAATAATATAAGATGATATTAATACAAGTAAATTATATATGTTGCTTGGAGAAATGACAGAATTAAAGTAATGATTGCTTGATTTAAAATATGTCTTAGTTAACTATAAGGAAACTGAAATTTTTGAAACTTTTAAAGTCTCCATTTTTGTCTTTAATCTCACAGTCTCAGTAGAGTGAGATAAAATATGTATGATCATTATGGTTTTTTTCCCCCCAGACTGACATCTACAGACACCATTCCTAAAAGCAAATTTCTTGCACTGGGATCCAAATTTCGATACAGTGGCCGAACTCAAGCTCAAACCAGACAAGCTAGCGCTCTGATTGACAGGCCAGCCCCACACTTCGAGCGTACAGCAAGCAAACGTGCATCCCGAAGCCTTGATGGAGGTTTGTATTGAATTTTGGTGACTTCTTATGAATCTAACTCTTTAGGGAGAGATAAAGGAAGTACAGTTATCTATAACAGAATCAAATTAAGGAATGTCACTGGTAAAATGAAATGGATCTCACTAATTATCTAAGTCAGTGGAATCATCTTAAGAAAAGAAAAACTGAGGTTCACGGAGAGTAGTAACTAGACCGAAGTAGGGGACTGAACCCAACTAGAATTAGAACTCAGAACCTCTACTACAGAGCGAAACTTAATGTAGTATATTGAACTAAAACCTTCTTGAATGTTTTTGTTTGATCCTCACCTGAAGATATGTTCCTGTTGATTTTTCTCTTTTTAGAGAGAGGAAGAAAGAGAGAGAGATCAGTTGGTTGTCTCCCTTATGCACCCCATCTGGGGATTGAACCCACAACCTAGGTATGTGCTCTGACCGGGAATGGAACCCACAACCTTTCAGTGTATTAGGACAGTGTTCCAACTAACTGAACCACCAGGCCAGGACCCTCTTAAATGTTTTTAAATAGTTATTTTTTTCAAGTAGAAAAGAGGAAAAGGGTCTGCCTCACTAGAGCAATTAGTTAATTTTTTTAGATCATTTGTCATGTGGCAATTATATACAGAAAAAGCAGTCCTATTATTGGAATCTCCAAATTTTGTTTAAATAGGGAGAAAATAAATAAGTTTCGTTATTGTGTATTCTAACCAAAGATCTGTCTGAATTTTTCTAAGTATTAAGGATTTGAGAGCATTACTGAAATGAAGTAACAAGCTATATTCAGTTCTTTATGCCACTAAGAAAAGAAAAGAAAAGAAAAGAAAAGAAAAGAAAAGAAAAGAAAAGAAAAGAAAAGAAAAGAAAAGGTAGCTAATAAGTAAAAGTTCAAAAGTCAGTAACCAAAGTAGAGAATTGTTTTATCTGGTGCTCAGAGCATCTGCTTTGCTAGCTGAAGAAGTAAAACTGGTTCAGATCCCAGTGTAAATGATAGTGGTAAGTCACAAATATAGCTAATAAAGACGACAAGGATCTTTCAATTTATATTTTTGTTGCCCTTTTCACTTTTCAAGCCATTTCCATATATTCCTAATAAGTACCAAGAAACATTTAGGAATTCTTGTTTGCTCATAAGGAAACTAGGGCACAAACAAGTTATATAACTTGCTAGTGTCACACAACTAGGAAGTTAATCCATTCTGCAATTCTTGCCAGGGGAATACATTCCTATCATTTTTTGGAGCTTTAAAACAAATCCCCAAGCCTGATTCTTAGATGTCTCATCTGTCTGTGGTGGACCTGGGCAATAGTCGTTTTTAAGATCCACAGCTAATTAATGTGGAATCCCTCTAGTGATGGAACCACTGATCCATTGCATACCTACTGTGCCTGTACTATACTAGCAGAAACTGTGCTAGTAAGTTACAGAGCTAGAACTGGAATTTAAGTCTCCTTTTACTCAACATGATGGTTTTAAGTTTTATTCTTTGCTGCTATAATATATAAATGTCTAAGTTTCTGTTGTCAGAGGGGAGCAATATAATACTGGAATTAATGAGTTCATAAGATTATCACAACCAGCACTCAAGAAATGGGAAATAATTGAATTTTTCAGGTTAAACGTTCTCTACTGATGCATCAAGGTCTTGTATTAGTTAACAGAAGAATTCATTAATTTGAAGAGCCAAAGCATCTTAAAAAGTACTCACTACCTGCAACACTGTGAATACACTAAAAACATTGAGTTATGCACACTAACTGGGTGAATTGTGTGGTATGTTAATTATATCTCAACAACTACAGTCACTGCCATGATTCTCTGTTCTGATCCATACTTTGTAGTAGTCTGATTGAGAAGAGGAAAGAAAGTTGTCTCTCCAGGGCTCCCAGGTTAAATTTTTCATTTGAATTGCATATCCACGAATACATAATTATTTTTGCTCCACCTGCTCTTGAAATATTAACCCATAACAAAAGAAATACAAAGACTTAGGTATGACATTAAAAGTTATTAATAGTTAGGGTGTATAACGTATTTTTATAGCCATTGAATATGCCTTCCCCGGAATTCTGTGGAGTTAATATCTTCCACATTTTACTAATGATGCAACTTTCTGCCTCTGTTTCAGCTGCCAGTTTCCACACGTTTACCTACTTTTCCACAAGCAGTACAGATTGCCAGGGCTAGGAATGCTGGAGACATAAATCATTTGGCTCCGCAATATTAGTATTGGATTAAAACCAAACGCAAGTGGCAAAATAACACATGGTGAAAGCATGGGCTATGTTTCTGCGATGCCAGTCAGAGTTGAATTAATTCTTTGAGAGGAGGTGTGAATACACAACTGTGAGCAAAATATTTTGTCACATTCCCCTACGTTGTTGGAATTGGTCTACCATCTGCCATTCTTGCATTGACTGGCTTAGAGTACCCATGAGAAGCAGGAACTTGCAACAGGGCAGAGTTTTCATCGGAAGATAAAGTAGGTTATTATATTTCTGCTGTTATTCCTATGTGTCCTCTGAGGAATGATTTCTTTCCCTGGAGATCATTATAGGGTTATGAGCATTTCTTTCTTGGTGTTGTGTATATGAAGTAGTTGTGAATTTAAATTCATTTAAATTAAATTCAGTCCACTCTGTTTAAGAAGACAGAAACATGCGTAATACAAATTGTAAAGGTTTTCATGCAAAATAATTAAAATTTAAAAGTCTCAGTATGTAGAAGGATGAATTGTTATCAGAAATATTAAATCATGTACTAACACACTGCAATCCTAGACACTGTTGGGTAAGTGAAGTTTTACTACAAAGTGTATAGATGTTTTCTTTTAGTCCCTGGAAGAAGGAAGATAAAAATCATAAGAGTGTGAATGATTGCTTTGAAATAAGTGATCTGAAACTTAGCTGTCAAATAGTTGAAACCAAAACTCTGAAAAGATAAAGCTTTTGTCATAAACCTATATTGAATATTCTCTCTAAAAGGTTAACCTCAGCAACCTTAGCCTGTATACTCTGTATACCAGTGCCTCCTTCCACTTCTCTTCCCAGCTGTAACAACCAAAATGTCTCCAGACATTGCCATGTGCTCTGTGGGAGGCATAAATTACTCCTGGTTGAGAGCTGCTGGCTTAAATATATTCAAGAATAGGAGTTATAATACAAATTGATAAGACTCAAGGAGATGGTGGGACAGAACTCAAAAGGTTGGAGGATATTTCTGATGTGGGTTTTTTTTTCCAAGGTCTCACAGCCAAAAATTTTAAATTCATATTAGTATTTTAATCACATGGCTTAAGGAAAGTGTTGTGTTCAAAGATTTACCCTTAAACAAGCATCAAAAGCATACATGTCTTAAAAGATCCATTTACCAAGTTGTTTTGTAATCATTCTGAGGAGGCTTCACAGATGATATCAAGCTTATTACTTTTTTCTAGAATATATTTTTAGGTTCCTGAAATTACCTATAAGTGAATAGATCTTTGTTTTTAAAAAAATGTTTTTTTATTGATTTCAGAGAGGAAGGGGGAAGGAGAAAGAGAAACATCAATAATGAAGAGAATCATTGATTGGCTGCCTCCTGCACATGCCCCCTACTGGGGATTGAGCTTGCAACCCAGGCATGTGCCCCCACTGGGAATCGAACTGTGACCTCCTCGTTCATAGATCAATGCTCAACCACTGAGCCACACTAGCTGGGCCATAGATCTTTATTTCAAAGAGGCTTCATGGAAGAAGTAAGACTTGATTAAACCCCTTCTTTCTCTACATAAACTGCACTACAGGTTCTTGAAACAAAACAGATTACTAGGTTACTCAATCTTGGTAACCTTTTAATAAAATGAGCTTTCAATTTCTTTTCTTATTTTGATGTCAGCAACTCCATCCCTGACTCCTGTTATGGAACATGATGGCCTGCACATTTTAGCTTTTTCTTATTGCCATCAAGTATCTGGCCAAGCAGTACTAATGATTTACTTTTGTACCTTCTGTGTGATAGTCCAGTGGACACTGCAGCGCTCATATGGTCACCTGGTGACTTCAGAGTGGTACAGTGACTCTTGCCTTCACTAACTCTCTTTTCCTTTTCTCACATAACAGCGGCTGTCGATTCAACAGACCGAAGTCCTCGGCCCACTTCTGCACCAGCCATTGCTCAGAGTCAGGACACAGAAGGCAGTGTGCCAGGTGCACCTGGCAAAAAAACAGTGGTTTCTAAAGCACAGAAGGAAACAGTGAAGGTTGAGGTGAAAAAGGAAGAAGTGCCACCTGAGCAAGCTGAGCCAGAGCCCACAGAAGTGTGGAAGGTATGTCGTAAGTCCATGTATCTGGCAAATCAACTTTCCCATTTAAAGGTGTTAACTGCTTGACCAGGAAGGTTTTCAAAACATTAATTCTTATAGAATCCTTACAGAGTTATTTCTCCTTTACTCTTTCTTAAAGAAAGTATCTCCCATGAACCTATAAAATGTTTTCATTCAATGATGTCATGAAGACTGTGAGCTATTCAGAAGTTTTCACATGACCCAACCTTAACTCAGCTTTTATCCATATAGTAATAATAATAATAATAATAATGTCTATAAAACATGGCAGCACTGTGATCATCTGCTTTTAAAAACGTTTTACTCATCCAGAAGGAATATCCGTATTCCTTTTTAAGAGTAAGCCATGCTAGTGTGATAAAAATACAATTTGATTTCCCTAAGTTGGATATGTGTGCAACATAGCCAGAGAACATCCAGGTATTACATAAATTGCATCTATGTGGTTGTTGCTTTCCAAAAAGGGAAGGTCCAGTATGTAGAAGAGGTTATGCTACTGACTTACTTACAGTTTGGAGTTGATTGTACCCTTAGTCACCGAACCATACTGAAAAATTACCAATTTGATTAGCAGATTTTCCAGGAGTAACAGTAACTGGACTGATCTTTTATGTGTTGATAAGTGGTGACGGAGTTGAGGTACTAGCTCATATTTATTGAAGTAAATACAAATCTCTCTTTTGACAACAGAAATTAATAGACTCAGTCTTTATAAGAAAAATTATGTCTTTATATGTCTGTTTAGAAATTTAAAACCATATAAGACCTTAGTAAGTGCTCTCACCTTGGCAGACGGATTAATTCTGTTCTTTTGGAGTCAGTTCAACATCTAGTTTATCTGTAGAGCAGAGGCCAAGTTGGCTCTATGTTGATGGTATTAAAAAGAAACTGTCTGCCCTGACTGGTTTGGCTCAGTGGATAGAGCATCAACCTGCGGACTGAAAGGTCTCAGGTTCGATTCCGGTCAAGGGCATGTACCTTGGTTGTGGCACATCCCCAGTGGGAGGAGTGCAGGAGGCAGCTGATGTTTCTCTCTCATCGATGTTTCTAACTCTCTCTCTCCCTTCCTCTCTGTAAAAAATCAATAAAATATATTTTTTTTAAAAAGAACTGTCCAATACAACATGCAGTTTTACTGTCCTTCAAGACCAATGAGTCCAGAGAGAAAATAAAAAAACATTTGATTGAATCATGGGTATTTGCATTTTTGTACCAGCCAAATGTGCAAGACATCAGCCATTCAGTTCAATGTCAGCAGTGCCTTTTTCATGTTAGATTACCCAGTTTAAATTTAGGATACCTTACCTGGCACTTCTGACTGTTATACTAACTGGAAAGTGTTGGATTACTGGAGTTGACAAGGGAATCATTTTGAATGACAAAAGATTCCATTGCCTATAAGCAGACACAAGTATCTTCAAGAAAAGTTCCCTTTGCTCTTGGGACCTCAGCAGAGTGGACAGATCATTTTCTGGTATATGATCCCCATTTAAGTGCCTGAAGGGGCACTTAAACATGCCAATTAATTCTGTATAATATTGTTTTGAGATACTTGTGTTAAGATCAGACTGAAAACCACCTGTGAGAACCACCTATTACTACAATATAGTACAGAATTAAGGGTGACTGAGTTGATTTTATTTGTAGCAGTTAGAAAATACTTATGGAATTTACTTGAGTCATTTTTTTTACTTGAGCCATATTTTTATATAAAGCAATAACAGTAATAAAGTAATCTTGTAGCTGTGTATATTTCACTATCTAACACTAATTTGGTGCCAGAGAGAGAGAGCTTTTTGGCCTCTTGAGTCATTTGACAAGACCTGTTTTGCAGATGTGTACATCTTATCATTTAAGGTTCTCTGTAGGGGGCATACACAGAACTACTGCTGCTACTTAGCCTCCATTCTTAGACTGAAGTAAAGGCTCTCAATTTCTGTTGTTGGATTGCTAGGAACCCAAAGAAAACATATCATTATTTATTTACACAAGTAATCTAAGCTTTAAAAAATAATTTAAAAACACCACTTGCTAAGCATTCACACATCTATGAAAATATCATTTGCACTTTATCAATAAAAAACTTAAACTCAGAGAGGTGAAATAACTTGCTAATGGTCACATAGCCAGTATACTGGGATTCAGAATAGAACTGACCCAAATTGTTAATTACCTTTGGTAGTTAAAAATGCTATTATGGATGTGTTTCTGATTTGACAGGGTCACAGGATTTGGTGTTATCTCATGTTCTTCACAGTCAGTCCTAGAGAAAATAGCACAATGACATTGTACTCTGAAGTTACGCTGCCAAGTGTGATTAAAAATAAACCCACTGATCGATTTGGTTCCTTAAAGAACTTAATGCTGCAAAGTGTCTGAGTTGACCCTTAATAAAAACAGTTTTCTAATTTTGAGATATCCAGTGCATTAAGCATTGCTCACGTTATTATGCTTTCTCTTAATTGTCTAGTGTTTGTTTATTTATTTATACTTACTCCTTTGTGGGGTATATGAAATGACTATTACTAAAGGTATTTCAAAGCTAAGCAGGAGGCCTTAGTTATTCTCTTCCTAGTATTAAGGATGAATCTTACCCATTCACCAAACAGATGGGCTCTAGCTGCCTAGAGAGGTGATTATAGAATGTTGAATACTGCAGCTGAGCCCTGTGTGTGCGTATTTATAAATCAGCCTTAGTAATAATTGCATGCATCAGTAACAGTTTGGATTAAGTTTATTTTGATGTTTTGTTGTCTAATAAACTCGAGAGTGAAACTGTGTCCTTAAAGATATTGGTCAACTAACAAAATGTTTTATATTTACCTGCTTGGTGTTATATGTGTGCTTTAACTGCAAAGATTTTCTTTTTGTTTCTAACTATCATGTACGTCATACATTAATATCTTCATTTGTAAATTTGTTTTTAAATGTTATTTAAGGTACCTCTAGATCATTAAAAAGCAAAACAAAAACATATGGCTTTTTTAAGCCTAATTATTTTTAGTACTTACTTTTTTATAAATAAGTATAAAATGTTCATCAGTAGGATAATTACCATAGTTTTCTTTTCTGATCACTTGCTGTCCATATTACCTCTTCAGCCTTGAAAATGTGATAAACTAACAGATTACCCTTGAGAGTAATGACCCTCCCTCTTACATCCCCTAAGGCTGCATCATGATGATTATATATCAGCTTATTTTACAACCAGCTTACAGATTCGGCTTTTTTTTAAAAAAAAAAAATGCTATTCATAGGAACCTACTAACCTAAAACGATTTTAACCACTGTATTTCTTAAATGTAGGGGGAAAAGACCCACATCGAGGTCACAGTACCCACCTCAAATGGTGACCAAACACAGGTTTGTGCCAGCAGGCCACTTGTTCCTTTTCCCCTCCCTCAATTTTTATTTCTCCCCAACTCCCCTCTTTAAAAAAATTAAATTAAGGTTCCAACTAACTTTAATGAGCCAATATTTTATCATTTTTCTTTCTTTTCTTTTTGATAATGGCAAAACAGAAGCTTGCAGAAAAAACTGAAGATCTGATAAGAATGAGGAAGGTTAGCTATTTTTCACTTTCACAAAACTGCATTAGCATCACCCATGCTGATTTTTACAGTGCATTAAAAAGACAGTGATCCATTCTTTTCATTGATTTCTCTTCATCAGAAATTACTTTCAAGTAAAGATAGATGTATATCTATGCACATATGCACACACATGATACAAAAGACATTATAATCCTATAATATAATATAATTGAAAAATTTCATTAAAATAAACTTTTCAGTAGAACAAGATCTTTTGAAACACAGTAAAATAAAATAATTAGTAAAGGCCAGCCCTATTCTTTATTAAACTTTATAAGAAATATTTCACAGTGGCACCATATTCTTGAAATCATTGGCAATATTTCATACATATTTATTATGAAAACCATCATAACATTTCCCAGTACTGTTAATAACTGGGTTTGACTGCTCTGTGCCTCTTTCTTCCCAATTATAGAGTGAGATGAATCAGTTTCTACTGAATATAATATTGAATGATCATATATAAAATGCCCATAGATCTTTCTTATGAAAAGTATTAGAGATGTACATACTGCATTATGAATATGTATGAAATATGTCAAAAAGCTAAATAATGTTTTTTAAAATATATTTCTTTATTGATTTCAGAGAGGGAGAGAGAGATAGGAACATCAGTGATGAGAGAGAATCATTGATCGGCTGCCCCCTGCATGCCCCCTATTGGGGTCAAGCCCACAACCCAGGTATGTGCCCTTGGCCGGAATGGAACCTGAAACCCTTCAGTCCGCAGGCCGAGACTCTATCCTCTGAGCCAAATCGTCAAGGGCTAAATAATGTTTTAAAGTATTTATCTACTGCAGAGATACAGGAAGGAACATGGAGTTTTAAAGCTTCTTAAAATCATGTGTTAAGATAAGCCCTCAAACAGCTCAATTTCAAAAATGAACATAAAACGTCTTATTACATAAGAAGCCAATGAAACCAGGAGCACTGTCTGTTTAAATAACATCATCACATTCTTCCATTGTTCATGAACAAGGTCATCCATCTCCCAGTGGTAATTGAGTTTACTGTGTGTCCTTGTGGTTCTGTGACCATTTATTTCATGTTGGCTTTGCTACGCTGTGGACATTTAATTTTAAACAATTTTTGGTTTGCCAGTTTGCAGTTATTTCCCGCAAGAACAATATTTTAATTTTTTATGCTTTTCTGTTTTTCCCCTCTTTCATTTTCACAGAAAAAGAGAGAGAGACTAGATGGTGAAAACATTTATATCAGACATAGCAATTTAATGTTGGAGGTTTGTATGAACTTGAAGCTTATTTCATTTGGTTGCCTGTGACCTTCTGCATTCTTTGCTGACGCCCTTTCTTCTTTCTGTGCTGCGTTTGGTTTTGCATGCCATTGCATGGGAGAATTTTAGGTTTAAAATGCTTTTGCATGTTGGTAAACATGAAGATATATAACCATCTCACCTGATTCTTTTTAGTTTCCATCTCTCATACTTATTATCTAAAAAATATATGATTGGGAATACCATTGCCTCTTGTGGTTCCATTGTTTTACCCACTCTTGGAAAATTTTACATCTCTGTTAAAAAAAAATTCATTGAATTTTCTAAGAGTATAAACTGCTACATGTCCTAAGCATCAATTTTTTTTATCTTCTGAACTGAGTGTGGAAAAGCAAGAGAAATGACCACAATTCAATATGGGCTTAAAATTTTGGAGATACCAGAAAATGATGGAAGGACAGTCAGAGGGAAGGAAAAAACACAGAAAGGAAAGAAGGAAGCCTACCATTTAATGACTAGTTAGTATGACCTAAGATGGTTTAGTCATAAAAACAGGTATGTGGGTATGAGATTATTATTTTAAAGATTAGAAAATTGAAACTTAGAGAAATTAAGTAATTTCCATATGGTCACAGAACTGGTAAATTGGTAAAGCTAGGGTTTGAGGTAAAGCCAACTCTATTACACTATTTGTTTCCCATACCGTCAATTATAGCAATTGTAAAGTCATTTTCTCATTACAGTCAATATTGGTGATAATTTTATCAGAGTTATGTTGCATACTTTATCTAGTTTTGGGCTTCATATTGGATAGGGATACAAAGTTAATTAGAAGATTTGGAGAACTCTGAGAAAAAAATGAGGAAATGAATTATTCTGTGTGGAGAAAAAAATGAGGCTATGTTAGTTTACACATCGAAAAAACTCATGTAAAAGTTGATGACCAAAGTATTTTACAATTCTACTCAAAACAGAGCCAAAAGAAACAACCACAAACTCTGATATCAGGGATTTAACTTAGCTATAAAGGAAATATAAATATACAGGAAGATGATGAACATGGTTTCAGCCTTCAGAAGGCTTACAGTGTGAGGAAGTGGAGAGGAGAGTAATAATAAACAAGTAAATCAATAGTAATAAAATGGTTACAAGTTGTTACAAAAGCGATTAAGGAAATAAACCATTTATTAACAAAAATAAAAGGGATCTACTGTGAATAAGATGGATAGGAAAGTTCTCTCTCTGCAGAGACAACATTTTAGCTGAGACCTGAAAGATGAACATGTATTAAATGTGGTCAATACTATTAATCTGGAAGATTAAAGAAACTTTTTAGTATATATCACTGATTTAATGTAATGGTCTCTAATAATTATTTAAGCTCATCTTATTCTTTGTCAAAACATAAAGTTTGAGTGCCTGCTATGTATAAGGTACTTTGATGAAAGTAACACAAGTTATGGCCAGCCTTCATGAATCATGTACTATGTGGTGAGCACAATATCAAGTACGCTACATACATTTACCTCATGTAGCATGAGGTTTTCCAAGGCTGGACCCTAGGATATTTCAAGCATGGTAGCTAGAACTCTCTGCTTCAGCCCATAACTGAAACTAGACCTGGATGGTTCCTCTTCCGAGACTAGGAAAAATAACTGATATTAGTTGAACTCGGCAATATAACATGTCCTAATTCCAAACATGCTGATTTATTGGCTTCCTCTTAACTGGAACCTGCAGTACCAATCATATATTTGTCATTTGTTTCATGAGGTGTGTTACAGCTTCTGAGACTCATAAAGTCCCTGTGTGTGGTGTGTTTTACCCCAGCATTTCACTGACAGCCATGAGAGGGGATTTCTAATAAGTGTGTGTTTGAAAATTAAAACTACTAACTACTTTTTTAGAATATTTTATATTTAATGAAGTGTTTGATTTGATTGCTGCTAAAATTAAAATATGATAGGCATCAAAAAGTGTCTAACCTGAAAACAACCAAAGTAATTTGGCTAACCATCATTCTCTAGTTATTGTAAAAGTTTGGGTGTTGTTTTTTTTCGTTTTTTTTTTCTTCTAAGGAAATTCTCTCAAGTTATCTGTCACTGTATCAGTTTTTTGTTTTTTTTTAAGCGTCCCTCCTCCCTCTACTCCTACCCCACCCCACTAATGCTTTGTTCTGGCACATGTAAGGTCGGGTTAATTTTTAGATGTACTGCCTCCTCCTCCTCCATCTCCCAGAGGGAACCAGTAGCAAGTGTCTATGACAAATTCTATTTGGAACAGGTCCCTTTGAGCTCTTAATTTTACTCTGTGCCCCCACAGGTTTTCAACAGAGCCAGCTAAGAAGGATGGAGAAAGCTCCCTCAAAAGCCACTGATGTTATTGAAACATTTATTTTCTCAGGTTCCAAGCCAGAGAAAAGCTAGGCAAGAAGAGTAACAAACTCTCGTGTTAAAAGGTTAACCTAGAGAGTCATAGTTTTACCACAGCATCTCTTGCTCATTTATATTTTGCTCCATTCATTCTTTTAACTCTCCCCAAAAAGTTAAGTTGTTTTTGGCCCAAGCAGATTTAATTTCCAGTCAGGTGCTGGGGCACAAATGCTTACATGCCTGGTGGGTCTCAGATGCTCAGCCTACTACAGAGTCTTTGACTGAGCTTGTTTATGCCTATTCTCTAGCTAGTAAACATGCTTTTCTTGCTTTCAGATAGAACAAAAGTGCAAACTGTTGTTTCCCCATGGTGAAGCCCATGTTCATGAGCTATACTTACATTTCATCCCAGAAAGCAAGAGGTACTCTTATGGGGGAGCTACAGGATTGCCCTTTTGGAGTTAGTTTTCTCTTTGAATGACCGTAAATCAAATATACATGATTCATTCTTGCAAAAATAAAAGGCATGGACTACTAAATGAATCTTCTGAATGAATATCTCCAGAATCAAAGTTGTGTCATGTGCCTTACTGATTCTTTTTTCCTATGTTGTTTTTGTTATTTCCCCTTTGACACTGCTTTTGAAAAACATCTAATATAGTTGAAGCCTAAATTGCTGCAGAAAAACTTTTAAAACAAATTTTTATTTCAGTGAGTTCCAATTTTTTTCCAAATGAGGCTATTCCCCACAAGAGTCAAAAAGAAAAAGAAAAAAGACACAAATCCCAAAATTCACATAGCATATTAGGAGATATATTTAGTGTTATGCTTTTCTTGGATACAGAGCTGCCTTGATATATAACAAACACAGAATTTTTAGCAGTCATCAAGTGACAGGCTCCCACATATTTTGATCTCAAGTATAAATCTTTTGAGTTTTTTCAGAGAAGAATTTGGACAAAGAACATTTGAGTTTTTGTCTTCAAGTTGTATTTCTCAGATTATTTCTGGCCAAATCTCCCTTTTGGAAGTTGTTATATACCTCCGTTACATAAACCTAAACATTTCTCATCATTACAAGCTTTACTAACCTTAGTTTTGATCATTTTTCCCTAGAAAATGCCCTTTAAGTGCCTACCCCTAGTTGTCCAGTATGCACATCTGCTGGAACAGTTGAGGTATTTTAAATAGTCAAGGAGGTATATAAATTATTTTATGAACTCTTGTTAAATCACTCCCAATTTATTGACATTTAGAAGAAGAGGGCTCCTGTTTTTAATTGTACTAAGTGATAAAGTGAAGCTGTCAGAGGCTGGAAAGCATAAGCTTTTTAGTTTGTATGAATAGTATTGGCAAAGAAAAAAAGGTATTATATGACATACCCCTGAGTAAATATTCAGAGATAGTGACAACCTGCTCTGGAAGCTTGTGCCTGAAATTTCAGTAACTTTTTTTTTTTTTTTTTGTAATCATGGAGCCAATCACTTTCTCACAGAAGGATAGTCTTTTTTTTTTCCTTTCTGTTATAGTTGACATACAATATTACATTAGTTTCAGCTGTATAACATAGAGAATCAACATTTCTATACTAGTAATAAATTCTTATATCAAGAAAGGACTATTCC
The DNA here is from genome assembly GCA_004026665.1 of Murina feae. NCBI lineage: Eukaryota > Metazoa > Chordata > Mammalia > Chiroptera > Vespertilionidae > Murina > Murina feae. The sequence continues at coordinate 8,569 of PVJC01028738.1, read as the reverse complement.
TGTTCACTAAAAACCAACAACAGCCACTAAATAATAGGGAAGCAAAAGTATCTCCAGGTAGAAATAGAGGAATATTGTACAGTTGCAACTCACCAGTGCAAGGCAGCCAGTGATGGAAACTGAATCTTTCACCGTGTCCTTCATTTAACAGTTTCACCTTATCTATTGCTATCTCCATCCTGCCTGAGCTGAGCCTAAATCAGTTTATATCAAGCTGAGGCTAATTGAGTTGTGGGATTACCTTCTTGGGATGAGGAGTTGGAGATCTAGCGCTGTGTCATAATGGGAAGAGAGTTGTAAAATTGAGTGAGCTTCTAATGGGTTATATAACTGCTAAGAGCTATGGGGCTTTGATGCTTCACTGCTTCCAAGAAAAGCACCTTGTTGAAGAAAAAAAAGGCAAGCAATTATACTATGTTGTATATTTACAATTTGAATGCAATGTATGGGTTAGTCATCTATCCCTGGATGTGGTGTGTTTTCTACCAGTGCTAATAATCTGTAATGGGCTTCCCTTGGTATGTTTTTTTTCCTCTGAGTATTTATTGTTTTGCATCTTTGCCCTTCCAACTATAGGATTTAGACAAAAGTCAAGAAGAGATTAAAAAACATCATGCCAGCATCAGTGAACTGAAAAAGAACTTCATGGAATCTGTACCTGAACCACGGCCTAGTGAGTGGGATAAACGCTTATCCACTCACTCCCCGTTCCGAACACTTAACATCAATGGCCAAATCCCAACAGGAGAAGGAGTGAGTACTTTATTCATGTGACCAGTTATGAGAATTAGTAAAATAAGTGTTTTTTATATTCATATTCTGTACCTGAGAGAAAGTTTAGAGCTGAAATTTAGCTTTAGTGTCTCGCCAGTTCATTCCAGCTTAAAGGCATTCATAATCAAACACTTGTTTTTTTAAGTTATTTGGACCATCCAATCTAATTAAGGGAGCCACTTAGAGCTACGAGTAGATGATGAGGGTCTGAGAACTCTCTCTGTAGCTGCATGCTTCTGGCTAGTGTGTGTTTATAAATTGACCATAAGCCAACGGAACTTTATGTTCAAACTGTGCCTTCAAGATCCAGAGAGTATACTAAATTTAGTAAGGTCAAAATTAGAAGGAATAAGTATTTTTAAAAAACTTTATTTGAAATTTGAATAACTTAGAAATGTCTGGAATGATTGACCACAATTAAATAATAAACTAGGAGGTCCCTAAGCCAGCAAATACAGAATACTATTATTGTATAAATAATAGTATTAAATTATTACATTTCAATTTTAGAAAAACTGTTGATTTATTTTATTTTTATGAGAAATATCAAAATTGTAATACACTGCTTTATAATAGTCACAAGGAGAGGAACCAGAGATACTTTCCAGCAGCTATTCTTTTTCTGTTATTGTTGTCATTCCTGTTATAGAAATTCTATACCCAAATAAATGAATCTGTGTAATGAAAATGTCTAAAAATTACCTTGAGCATAGATTCAAAAATTCTTTACTCAGTCTTTAGTCTGTTGGGCTAAATATTTATATAAATACTCACAATGACTTGCTGAGTGATTGTAATACTTTTTATATTTTACACTTGTTTCCACCCCCCCCAAACCAATAGCAATTCTAGTTAAGAAAGGTAAAGTGATATCTTAATAATTTTTAAAAATTGCTTTTATGTTCAGAATTTAGGATAAACTATCCAACTTACTTAGTTTCTGGAACTGGAGAAGATAGTAAAAGTTGGTTTACAAAGGGCACTTTCTATATTTTTCAAAATGTGATTAAAAATGGCTAATGATTTTCTAAATGGAGTCAAACCAGTTTCACTGAGTTAGGGTGGAGAAATCCTGAACGATGGGCAGCTAAGTAGAGTTACCAGGGATGCGGGATGCAGTTGTTCCTGTTCACTGTCTTCTCGGCCTCCATGCCCTGATGTACATGGACATAGTTTTGTATTCTAAATCTAGCGAATGTCCCCTGAACTGACTTTTTTTCTCATGGACAAAATGCGTTTCTATCTCGCCTGGTAACTGCATATTTCCTAGAAGTTTTCTTTTTGCCTTTGTGCAAATAATAAAAGATGCTCAACTATTTTGGAAAAAGTGAACAGTATTCTCTTGGATGAGGTTTGGTAAATTTGAATCAGTCTCCATTTCCAGAAAGATCTTATATCTTTTTTTTTTTAAATATATTTTATTAATGTTTTATAGAGAGGAAGGGAGAGGGATAGAGAGCTAGAAACATCGGTGAGAGAGAAACATTGATCAGCTGCCTCCTGCACACTCCCCACTGGGACTGTGCCCGCAACCAAGGTACATGCCCTTGACCGGAATCGAACCTGGGACCCTTGAGTCCGCAGGCTGACGCTCTATCCACTGAGCCAAACTGGTTCTGGCAAGATCTTATATCTTAATAGAAACCCTTCAGAAACCGTCTCAGGGAATGGCTATGTCATTCTGTGGACTTTAAACAAATGACTCTTTATAAATTACATTACATCATTGGGGATACTTGTGAAACTTTAGCTCTATGTTTGTGTATATTAGCCCTCTAAATGAATAATGGAGTAAATAAGAAGTGTACTGCGATAACTTATTGTATAGGATAACTCCACTTTCTGGCATATCTTACTTTTTCTTTAATAATTAGGACAATATTTCTGTTCTCTGGGGATACCTCTCCCACCTTTGACAGCATTGTTGTTGCATCGCAAAGCAACTGAATTTTTATAATTTGTGTATGACTAGGTGAAGAAAACCTCTATCCTTCCCTCGGAAAGAAAGGTTGGTGGGCCAGAGGTAAAGCTGCTGTTACTTGTGCTTTTCAATCACAATTTGCTCTTGTCATGGCACTAAGCAGATAATGCCCAGAACTGAACAGCAGCTGCTGAGTAATTTTCTTTTTCTTTTGGCTATACTAGTAAATTCACACCCACCACCTTTTGACCTAACACATAACATTTCCACTGCTGCAGCTTTTGCAGCTTTCAAATTGCTTATGTTGGCGCATGGCTGGTTGAAAAGCTGCATGCAGATGTAAATATGTATTCAGAGAGAAAATGAATTTAATTGTACCCTGTTCTTTTTATGTTGTCTTTCTTCTCCCTTTGTTTTCTGTTAAAAATCATTATAATTTTGCATCCTTTCTTTTCCATTTTTCTTTTTTGCTGACCAGTCCCCCAGCTACTTTCTCCCTGATACATATCACTTAGGGGTGTGCAAAGAACCAGTGTCTACCTTCCAAACTGATCCGAGAAGGCTGGCTCAATTGAGAGAACTTAGAGCCAAGTTTTTCCTTTCATAAATAATATCTATTTTGACTGGATGGCAGAGTACAGAAATTTGGGCGAGGGGGCAGGGAATTGAGAAAAACTTAACAATTGGACAATTGTAAAAAAAAATAACTTTCCTTAAAAGTATCAAAAGTATTTGCCTAATGTGATGTATGGTGGTCATTATTATTTATTTTTAATCATAATTCCAAGAGAGAGGGGAAGGTAGTTTATAATTGTTAAGATTTGTGGGGCTTTGTTTTTTGGTGGGGTTTTTTGGTAGACCTTGGAGGCACATGTAAAATTTTATATTTTTTTCTTAGCAATCTTTAAAATGTATAGGATTAAGGTTTTTATTCCCTTGAGCAAAAGCTAATTGCCGTATCGAATGAACTGTTCCTTTTTAAAATCTATATGAAGAAATATGAGGATAACTTTATATTCTGCCATTCTATTTGTAATAAAGGTAACTTTTCTGATGGCAAGAAGAATGCTTCATTCTTGGTTTTGCCCAATTGATCTCAGAAAAATTGTCAGGACAAAAACAATGAAAAGTGACCCAAATTCTTATGTGAATATCCTCAAAGGAGGAATAAATGCTATAAGGAAGTCCAGTGATTCCTTGATTTGTCAGGACTTCTACTGTTCATTCAAAAAAGTTATCTTTGAGTGTTGTGTTATAAAAACTTTGCCGGGATAAATTGCCAAAATAAAATAGAGTGTCCAAAAGATCTTCCCAAATCCTTTGCACATCCCCAAGTATCATTTTTAAGCGTTTTCCATCTGTCATTTTGTTCATCTTTCTCTGTCTTTCTTGATCTTCTACCGTGAAAGCGGACACAGGAACGTGCTCTGTTAGTACAGGATGAAGAGAAAATTAAAAGGCAAGAGAGATCTACTGAAAGAGCTTTGCCCCAGCAAGAAAATGAAGAAGTTCTTCCCAAGGTTTCTATTCCAATCCCTGAGGATCACAAGTCTTTCAAAAAGTGCCACCTCTACTCTAATACTTTTCCATCTCCTCGCATTCCTTTCATGATGTCTTTTCTCGTGGTTCTTGCATTGGCTGTTTGGTGGTTGGTCTTTCTGTGATTGGAAAACAGGGTGCTCATCTGAAATGTCAAGACTAAAACTGTCGAACTTTTGACTTCTGTATGATGCCCTCTGATCTTGATAGCTCACTGTCCTTGATAGCTCTTGTGATCATTTTTCTGTCAATAAAATGTTACTCTTTGTAGAATATGCATTATGGGGTACAAAGGAGTAGGAATGGATTGCCTAAGTCAGCTTTCTTCACTAAAGTGAACAAGTTTAGACTAATCAGATTTAAGCATATGGCTGGTTGGTACTTTCTCCAAAAGCTTTTGCTCTTTTATCCTGCATGTTTTTATTATTTATTGTTGCTATGTCCTCCTCTCCAATGTTTCACACAAAGCAAGATACTCTGCAGAAACATTCAGTGGAATATTTTCCTAACCTTCCGTAGTCATTTGTATGGCACAGGCTCATAGTTTAAGAAAAAAATTGCTAACCTTTCAAAAGCCTTAAAATGACATGTTTTAATCTATGAATCCAAAACCACTCCTTTTCTTGATATATCAAACCAGTATATACAAAGGCCCTATTCTTGAAAAGGGCTTTTGACTTCTGTGGCCTTCCTAATGTGTATTTCTGAGAGGTACAGGGACAAACAACTTCATCCTGTCTGGTGTAGAGGAGCATTCTGCAAAGGTTAAATGCCATGTTTTCACAAATAAAATGTTGATGGTTTAAGGAAAATGGTGCTGGTATCCCTTAGCCTACAGCCAGGACTGAATTTCCCAGACTACTCTACCCATCTTTAGAAGTCCTGGAATACAGATTTATTCAAGATCTACATAAACATACTCTTCTGAATTAAAATACTGTGTTTGTCTTTATGACTTAAGTAATTAATTATATTGCTAGAAGCATAATTTAGCCATGTGGTAAGCTTAAAATACATATTGATATATTTTGTTTTCTTGGTTCACTTTATACACGTTTGTTCTTACATTTGTGTTGAAATCAATTGTTTTGAATTCATGACCTTGTGAGCTAAAAAATTCTTTTGTGACAAGTGTGTCCTCTGTTTGCATGTTGATTTTTAAGTCTTTCCTGAAGTAAATATGAGTGTGCTCTCTCTTCACAACATAACTCGGATGTCTAACCTGTTACTTTCTACCTTTATTAATGAAGTCTTGCATGTAGCTTACTTTTTATAGCACTTGGATGTACCAATATGGGTGTTTGGTTAATGTCTCAAGTATTTGTTTGTAAGCCTGAGTTCAGATGGTCATCAAAATGAGATTATTGCACTTTGTTTTACTCTTTAATGCTTTTCAGGTGGTGAAACTGCTAAACAAGACTCTTTGTTTTTAAGATGATGGCTTCTTAGAGCAAAAAACAACAGTAAAACCAAGAATCTTTTGTCCTTAAGCATTCATCACTATTATTTTATTGTCTCTGTAGACATGCAGAAGTAATTCTCTGTTATTCCTGAAAACTGTTACTCTGTCATTATAGGCTTTCCAAAACAAAATACACACACACAAACACACACACACACAAAACAAAACATAACAAAGGAAAAAGAAGCAAAGAGCAGGTTAAATTTAAAAATCCGGCATGAGTGTGTATCTTTTATGTTAGAGGCTATGTCTGTTTACTACAAATATTTTATAATTAAGCATATTTATTGATTCATTCATAAAAAGAAAAAACATCAAGTCAACCTGAAATATTGCAAAGCTATTCTCTGACTTAGAAGATGATCATCATAAATATTCCCCTTTATCTGTGAAATAGAGATATAAGAGCTTTCTTATGAAATAAATAAAACTATAGCATTGGTTTAAATTATTTTTTTCAAGGAACTAGGAAGGAAATAATCTTAGAATGTTATTGATACTTTTATAACTATTCAGATTATAGTTCTAGTTTTCATTCCTATACACAGTGTTTCATTATTTCACCTTGAAATTTTTTCCCTTTGTATTAGAGTTATTCCAAATTCATTAAAAGTCTAATGTAATCCAATAATACTTTTCAGTTTTATCAAGTGCAGCAGGAGTCCTCACAGATTCTTACTGATGGAGGAGAAGGGCTAAGCCTTTATTTGTGTTGGACTAAGTTGCCTCAAAAATTATATCCAATACAATTATCAGAGGAAACACATTGGACATTAGCTTTGTATTACTTAAAGTTAATGCTGCTGATATTAGTAACCTAAAGCTGTAAATAGTTTTGGTTTCCTTCTCATACCTCATTCTATTCTCAATACCAGAGATACATCCAAATAACTATGTATTGGTTTTACCCTAGTTCTGTTTCTTTTATATATATATATTTCAGAGCGGAAAGGAGAGGGTCAGAGAGATAGAAACATCAATGATGAGAGAGAATCATTGGTTGGCTGCCTCTTACACCCCCTCCTGGGGATTGAGCCCACAATCCAGGCATGTGCCCTGATGGGGAATCAAACCATGACCTCCTGGTTCATAGGTTGATACTCAACCACTGACCCACACCAGTCTGACTGGTTCAATTTCTTAATGACAGGTTGATAAGTAAAAAATAATTTGAACTAAAATTATTAATACAGACCAGTAGAAGTGTTGAGTGTTGCCTTGGTTTTGTTATTTATTTCTAGAATAATTGAGAGGTTCACTTATGTGGTGCCCAGATTTCCACCTAGTAGATTAGAAACAAACCTACCTCATGAGAAAGAACCTGTAATATGTTCCAGTCACCAGAAGCTCTGGTTATTGTTCAATTCCTGCTCGGCTCTTTTCGAGACTGGGGAAGATGGAAACTAAAACACAAACACACGAAAATAAGAAATTAAATAGCTATGTTAATTTCTGTCTATTCCTTACTGATATTTTAAGAAGCACTTAAACCTACTAAAGTTAAAATGTCTTTCCAAATTCATTAAATTCTTAAACAATTCATTTTATCCTTACGGCATACTTAGAGTGGGCCACACTTGTGAATAAAGGCAGCATCAATATTTCAGACCTACTTTTTAGCCATTTTCTTTGAAGGAGATTCAGTTTGCATGGGTGAATTTTACTACTTGTTAACATTTTTGGTAAAAGTTTTGAAGAGAGAAGATGACTCTGTTGACTAACATTAAACTGCGGTTATCTGTGGATTAATTTTTTAGATCATCCTAATACATGTCTTCCTATTAAATATCATTATAAATTTTACTCTGAAATTTCTGTGAATATAAGCCAATTCACTTTCTCCTACATTCCTAAGTCACTTCTGTAATAAGCATATAGACATTAGAGTCTTGGTTATTTTTTTAGAAGGTATTACCAATCAAAATTTATATTTGGGTTTTACCCTTTCCTTTCAAAAGGAAGCCCTAAAATTCAAAAATAATATAAAATGCTTTTCATTGTTGCTTCTCTACAGAGTTTCTTTCCTTTTTATTCTTCTTCATAGAAATTACAAAGTCCCAGTCTTCCTCTACACTGTAGTGGATGGTATTAGTAAGTCTGCTCTGTTACCCCTCAACCTTAAGATCTCCTTTGTACGGCAACAGAACATGAAGCAAAAAGAAACACATTGGTGTGGACTTAGGAATGGGTATATGAAATAGTGAAGAAAGTATGGTTGTTAGAGTGAAGACACCATATAAAGTAAGGTTGGAAGAGGAAGAGATGTGGCTATGACCAACAATTACAAATTCCTGGAGTATTTCATTTCCTAAATAAAATTCCTGTCATACTGGAACTTGAAAGACAAAAAGAAGAGAAAATAATATATTGTGTCCATAGCTAGGAAATACAGAGTAAAAGCTAAATAACTTTAATAATAGCCTAACTAAATGTATAGATGACAGATTGTTGAGGAAACATGCTTTAGGAGTGCTGTTTTCATCTTTTGCGATTGATAATCCTAGACGGCACCCTTCCCTTTATCATAGTCAGAATTCTGTTTGGGGTAAATAATAGAATAAATCTAACATTTAGAGATTAAAGGAGCTAGGGGAAGCATAGAGTCCCAGCTATCTTTGTGGGTTCCCTCAAATCAATAAAGGATGCAGTTTAGTCTCATCTCCCCCCCCCCCCCATTGTCTCTTAAAAAGAGTCTTTGATATGTGTAGGATCCTATCTCAACAAAATGCAGAGGATAAAAATCAAGGAAAAGCATGGTTACTGCTGTCTGTTCATTTATTCATGGCCCACTAGGGTAATGAATTGCAGGATTATCAGAATTTTAGGATCCAAATCCTCTCCCCTACAATGCTTGACTCTATTATACAGTATCA
>PVJC01028737.1:0-22349 GCA_004026665.1 Murina feae | reverse complement strand
TACCTCTGTACTTTGCTTCTGCCGCTCCTCTGAGTCTCAGACTCTTCTCTAGTTGTAGGATTTTCACTCAGCCAGCCGTCCTGTGGGTGCAAGTGGTGTCCGTGTGTTCTTTTCGAGGTTTTTCTGAAATAGTTGTTCACAGCTGCATTTACGGTGTCTACCCTATGCCGCCATCTTGTTTCTCTCCCAAATAGGTTTTCAATATCTTGCTCTTTCTCTTCTTCTGGCACCCCAATAATTCTGATGTTTGTGCGCTTGAAGTTGTCCCAGAGGCTCCTTACACTATCTTCATACTTTATGATCCTTTTTCTTTTTTCTTCTTTTCTTTTTTCTTTTTGCTTGTCCCGCTGGGTGGGTTTTGCTTCTTCATATTTCATATCTTTGACTTGCTTCTTGCAATCCTCTCGTCTGCTGTTGGATGTCTGTATAATATTCTTTATTTCAGTCAGTGTATGCTTAATTTCTAGTTGGTCCTTTATCATATCCTTGAGGGTCTCATTAGATTCATTGAGCATCTCACTAAATTTATCGGCAGTCTCTAGAAATTTCTTGAAAAACCTAATAACCGTGGTTTTGAACTCTATATCCTGTCGTTTTCTTTCCTCCATTTCTGTCATTTGTGGCCTGTTTCTTTGTCTCCGCATTTTGGCTGCTTCCCTTTCTGGGTTAGGCGATCACTGTGAGGAATTAACCTCTAAGCCACTTGGTTATGAGAGTCAGCTGTGTCTACAGTGGGAGAACTTCTGTGCTGGAGACACCCTTATGGGGCAAGAGTTGTTTCAGTGGGGCTTTTATGCTCACTGCATCTGCCCCGAGTGTGTTCCTTGTGGATCTGTTTTGTTTAGGTTAGCCCCACTCTGGCCACTGGGTTAGGCTGGCTCCTGTATCTTTAAGGAGGTGTTGGTTAAGCCTTTGCCTTAGGCTACTCAGTCTTTTATATGCAAAAGCCTCTGATGCAGCTTGGGAGGGGCGGGGCCTCGGGGAGCTTGCAGGGCAGGGCGGAGCAAATAGCTATGGCCGCTTCTCAGCCCTGCGCTGAGAGACACCAGGTCTCTGTGTCCCATGGTAATTGCTGCAAACAACACTGAGAGCCCGCTTTGGATTTCCTCCCAGTGCCAGTCAGTCCCCCTTCTCCGGGTGTCTGGGTCCTCAGAAACTCGCCTGGAACTGGAGTTCAGAGCCGCTGGGAACTTGTGGCTCTCTCCGTTTTGGAAAAGAACCACGTCCTCCGGCGCTAGCCCGAGCCCCGTGCGCGCGCCTCCGTACCTCTGTACTTTGCTTCCGCTGCTCCTCTGAGTCTCAGACTCTTCTCTAGTTGTAGGATTTTCACTCAGCCAGCCTTCCTGTGGGTGCGAGTGGTGTCCGTGTGTTCTTTCCGTGGTTTTTCTGAAATAGTTGTTCACGGCTGCATTTACGGTATTTACCTTATGCCGCCATCTTGTTTCTCGCCCAAATGACTGTTTTTAATAAACTATAATCTATTTGATTTAGCCCATAATTTTCCCACCTTTCCTTTATCACCATTCCATTCTACACATATATTCCAAACAAATTCAATGTTGGAAGTATAAGTGGAGGGAAGTAAAAAGATAGACTAAAAATGATCATGTGCACAATTATGAGTGAATGATAAGAAGAATGCAAAAGTAGGTTATGCGGCTGAGATTTGCCAATAAAATGAAACAATTCCATCTGCCATGCAACTAAGTCACTGATTGATTCACATTCCATAGTAAAAAGTTCCCACCTACACCAGTAACTGGCACTTCATTTTTTAACCAGCGATTTAAACCTAAAAAGTTAACTGCTTATCCTTAAATTGCTTCTCAAATTGCTAATTTTATCTGTTCCTTATATTAAATATTAAAACAATGTGGGCATCTTTTAAAAGAAAAATCAAGGAAATTAGAAATTATCAGAACACAATTCAAAGCAATATATAAACAAATCCAGCATAGGGTAAAACATCATGAGCTGCTAAACCATTTAGAATCAAGGGATGATGTTGATCAAGATGTTCCCAAAAAGAATTCTCAGAAAAGGAAAATTTAGCTTGACCCAGAAGAAAGCATTAGATCAACATTAAAGGGAGCAGGGAGGGCACTTGAGATGGGAATGAACATCTATGCAGAGCAATTATACAAGACATCACTGAAGCTGAAAGTTCCAATTGGGAAAGGGTGCAGGAGTAGATTAGAGAACTAAGGGCTATATTAAATATAATGTACATATTAATGTAATATGAAGGCTGAGCTGCAGCAGGAAGTAGGAATACCACTGGATCACAGAATTGTCTTAAATTTGGTGGTAACATTTAAGCAAACTGGACATTTACCAGTTATAAAAAGACTTCATTATACATGGAGGGCATATGATATCTTGTTGCTCTGTTTTGTATGTTGACAAAGGAGAGGGGAGGAAGAAGTACAGTTAACCCTTGAACGATGTGGGGGTTAGGGGCACCTCCACTCCCCCTGCCCTCCCCGAATCCTTCCCACACCCTGCAGTTGAAATCCAAGTTGTAGATGAAGAACCTAACAAACTGCATGCAGGCCTTAAAAATTCCTAAAATAACCATGTAGGATGATCTGAAATTAAAACTTCCTAACGAGAAGTGAGTCATGATGGGTAGTCATGCCCTAGGCAGTATCTTCTTTGACCAAGGTCAATCTTTACCTTAACTGAGCTTGTCTATTTTTACATCTATGATACTACACCTCAGAGAAATTCCCTTTTTCTAGACCCGTAAGGGCACAGCCTCCCACTAGAACAAGAAACCACAGAAACCCTCGTTATTATCTTGTTCTCCTACATACCATCTCTATGTGCTGTAAATATTAATTGGTAACTACCTTATACCTGCCTGTGTAAAAGAAGTATATCTATCTGTTTTACTTTTTATTCAGTCTCAGAGATTTCCCCCCTTTGCTTTCTCCCACCTCCCTAATCTATCACCAGTGGATTTCATGGAATCCCTTATGTCTTTTTTTTTTTTTTTCATGTATAAAATAAGTGGTAAAACAGCCATTTTCTGGAGCATTTTCTCTGTTGAGATTTTGCTTCCTGGCAATTGACATCAGTTTGGCTCAATAAACTCATAAAATTCTTATAGGTTTAGCCCAGGTTGGGTGGTTGAAGTGTTGTCCCATACACCAAAAGGTTTCAGGTTTGATTCCCAATCAGGGCACATACCTAGGTTGCAGGTTTGTTCCCCAACTGGAGTGTCAAGGTACATACAGGAGGCAACCAATCAGTGTTTCTAAAAATTAAAAACGTATCCTCAAGACTATCAAAATAAAAATTCTCTACAAGTTTGGACATTTCTTACATTAACGACATATACTAGTAACTTTTGACTCCCCAAAAACTTAATCGCTAGAACAGATCCAGAGACAGAGAAACATCGATCAGAGGGAATGTAGGGGAGGGGGGAGGGAAGGGAGAGGGTGGGAGTAAGGGGGAGAGATCAAGCAAAGGACTTGTATGCATGCATATAGGCCTAACCAATGGACACAGACACCAGGGGGGTGAGGACATGAGTGGGAGGGGGGTATGGGAGAGTAATGTGGGGATAAGGACACATGTAATAACAATCAAGAGATTTAAAAATAAAAGTCAAAAAAATCACTAATAGACTACTGTTGACTGGAAGCCTTACTGATCACCTAAATAGCTGACTGACATATCTGTGTTATATGTATTACGTACTGTGTTCCTACAATAAAATAATCTAGAGAAAAGAAAATTACTGAGGGAATCATAAGGTTCATCTGTGAATTCTTTTCTAATTGTTGCGTGCCTCCAAAATAATTTTCACTATATTCATAAAAAAAAAAAAACAAACAGAAGGGTAGCCATGCAATTCAAACCCTTGTTGAGAGTCAACTGTATTTCGTTTTCCATACTAAGAATTCATTTGAAAACTTCCATGCAGGGATGGCCAGGTAAGGTATATGTTCCTGCGTGCATGTGTGCACATATGTGCTCAAATGCTACTTAGGGGCCTAAATGAAGCAGAAAGCCAGGCTGAACACAAAGGTGGATGTGAACTGTGAGAGTCGTTTTTGTATAAAGATGCTCAAATTACAATTATGACAATACTGGTAGGTCATTCTGTCTTCTCTTATAGACAGATTCACTATTACAATTATGTGACAAAACCAAAAATGGAAAGTGATTGTAGCTCTACCTTTTCACTGTCCTACCCCCAGGGTCTGACACTGCTCACACACCATATGTCCTCATGGTTTTCCTAGGGGAACAGGAGAAAGTCAAGTGCAAAGTTCAGGCTATCAGCATCACAGATCTTCTCTTTTAACCCCATAAAAGGAACTTACTTCTCATATATTCATTTATTTTCACATTCAACGAATACTTACGGAACAGTTACAAAGTGGAAAAGTGTTCTCAGAGCTAGGAATACAACACGAGCAAAACAAAAATCCCTGCCCTGGCTCAGTGGATAGAGCGTCAGCCTGTGGACTGAAGGCTCCCAGGTAAGGCTCTGGTAAAGGGCATGTGCCTTGGTTGCAGGCACATCCCCAGTAGGAGATGTGCAAGAGGCAGCTGATCGATGTTACTCTCTCATCGATGTTTCTAACTATCCTTCTCCTTTCCTCTCTGTAGAAAATAACAAAATATTGGTGGAGCTGACTTTTAGCAAAGAAACAGTAGGAGATAGTAATAAATAAAATGGTGGGGGGAGACAGCAATGGAAGGAGAACTGCTGAGTGCAAATGCTATAATTAGGGATGGCCTCCCTAAGGTAGTGACATGTGAAGGAAAACTTGTAGAGGTTTTGTGAGAGATGACAAAATTTTTCTAGGCTCAAAGAATGGGAAGTGCCTGGGGCCCAACATGGGAGGCTACCTGGTGTGTTCTAGAAACAGGAAGGTGAGGGGGCCTGGTGGGCCATTGTAGGACTTCTTAAGTGAGAAGATTTCATGCTGAAAGATGATCTGATAGTTTACTGGTAAGCAAGATCATTTTAGCTGCTGTGTTGAGAGGAGCCTGAAGTGGAGCAGGGGCCAAGTCAGATGACTGTTACAAGTCTACTGTCATCATCCAGCAAGAAATCACTGTGGTGGGGAACCAAACTGGTAACAGTAGAGTAGGGAAACAAAGCCAGGGAAAACAAGTGTTTCAAAGAGGCAAGAGTAAACGTTACATGACGTGTGAACAGTCCAGCAAGATGTCTGAGACTTGACCCTTTGATTTAGCAACATGAAGGTCACCGGTGATTTGATTTTATTAAGACAGTTTCAGTGGGCTAGTTAGAGTGGATTTCATAGTGAATTAGAGAAAAGATTGGAAATAGCAATTATAGACCACTCAAAGTTTTGCTAAAAAAGAAGGGAGAGAAAATATAGCTAGAAAAGTAAGTGGGATCAAAAGAAAGATTTAAGAGCTTTAAGAGACATGTCATACCATTTGACACATCCAGTGGAGATGGGAAAATCAATGATTCAGGAGAAAAGAATATTGGTGAAGCAACATCCTTGAGTGTTATGTGACAAAACCAAAAATGGAAAGTGATGGTAGCTCTACCTTTCCACTGTCCTACCCCTAGGAGGACACATGAGGGTCTGGCACTACTCACACACCATAGGTCCCCAGGGTTTTCCTAGGTGAACAGGAGAAAGTCAAGTGCAAAGTTCAGGCTCTCAGCATCACAGATCTTCTCTTTCAACCAAATGAAAGGAACTTCTCATATATTCATTCATTCTCACATTCAGGTAGAAGGGATAGACTTCACACCCTGAACAGGTGAAAGGAGATGGAGGATGTAGCCTTTGCTAGGAGGGTGAACAGGACAGAAGGTAGAGTACAGATATAAATGCAGGTACATGGGCAGATTTGATAGACATTTACATTTAATTGCAACAGACACCGATCAGTAATTACCCGACTGAGAATGTGCAGTGTCTGAATGAGTAGTTGGTTAGGGTGAAAAAAATATTTAGACCATTATATTATTATCAACTCCTCCTTCTTGGTCTTAAAAGAATTTCTCAGTCCTAACAGAAATGGAAACTAATGGTTTTTGGTTTTAGGCATCTGGAATACAAGAGCAAAAGTGAAGACTCTAAAAGTTTTTGGAGGACACATGAAGAGCCATTATGATATAAAATTCGGGTAAGAAGTTTGAGCTCATCGAATTTACACTTGCAGTCATTAAGAAAACACAAATCAAAACCACAGTGAGCCCAGCCGGTGTGGCTCAGTGATTGAGCATCAACCTATGTACCAGGAGGTCACCAGTTCAAGTCCCAGTCAGGGCACATGCCCAGGTTTCAGGGTCCATCTCTGGTAGGAAGCATGCAGGAGGCAGCCAATTGATACTTCTCTCTTATCGGTGTTTCTCTCTCTCTCCCCCCCTTTCCTTTCTAAAATCAAATTTTAAAAAAATTGTTTAAAGACAGTTGAGATACTACTTCCCACCCACCAGGATGGCTTTAATAAAAAAGACAGTTACAAGTGTTTGCAAGGATACAGACAAACTCTCAGGCATTGTGGGTGAAGGGTAAAATGGTGCAGCCTAATGAACAATAGTCTGGCAGTTCTGCAAAGGAAAAGATTAAATAGGAAGTTACCATATGAATCAGCAATTGCACTCCTAGGAATATACCCAAGAGAAATGAAAATATATATCTAGGCAAAAACTTGTACATGAACATTCAATACAGTGTAAGGGCTCAGAAAGAACCACCCTGAGATGTGCCTCTGTAGTAGACATACTAGGTGTACCAGTTGTTAATGTGGATTATTTTCAGTAGATGCAGTTACACATATGTTGATATATATGCAATTTGATGTGTATGCTATTTTGTTGTATTGACAGCAAGCTTCAAACTTCATATGTCAAATTTTCTGAAGGTGTTAACATCATATATATTTTTATGCTTAAAAACGTTGAATTTTGGGCCAAAAAAGCATTTGCGGGAAGTTTTAATTCATTATTTTGAAGAGAAGTGCTGCTGAAAGTTATCGTATACTTAGAGAAGCTTATAGTGAACATGCTCCATCTCAGGATACTTGTGAACGCTGCTTTAAACACTTTAAAAGTGATTTTGGTATGAAAGACAAAGAATGTCCAGGTCAATCGAAAAAGTTTGAAGACCAACAATTACAAGCATTATTGAAGATGCATGTTAATTAAAAAACAACTTGCAGAAAGATTATACATTGCTCAGCAAACAATTTCCAATCATTTACAAGCAATGGGAAAGATTTTAAAGGAAGGAAATTGGGTGCCACATCAACTGAACAAAAGACAAATGGAAAACCGAAAAGTTGTCAGTGAAATGGTGTTTCAACAGCACGAAAGAAAGCTTTTTTGCATCGAATTGTGAAATATTAACCCACCCGCTCTATTCACCAGAACTTGCTCCTTCATATTACCACTTGTTCATATCGATGGCACACGCGCTTTCTGAGCAGCACTTCAAAACATGCGAAGAAGTGGAAAATTGGGTCTCTGGATGGCCTGCCTCAAAACAAGAAAAGTTCTATTGGGACGATATTCACAAATTACCTGAAAGATGGGGAAATGTGTAGCTAGTGATGGACATCACTTTGAATAAAGCACTTTTTATGTTTCTCTTAAAATTACCGTGTTTTCTTCAATTACAAAATCTGCACTATTAACCAGTTAAGGGTTGATCTGCATTATTAACCTGTACCTGCACTTTTAACCAGTTAAGGGTTGGATCCAAATTATTAAAACAAAAACTTTAAGGTCGCCACAAAAGGAAATACTACAAGCTTTTTTGATTACTGCACCTACAAGGATTAAGAAATGGGGACTGAGGAGGAAAAGAACAGAGATTCTGCTAAATAAAGACAACAAACTACTTTTTTTTGTGGGGGGAGCTTTTTATTTTTTATTTTTATTTTCTTTATTAACGTATTACATATGTGTCCTTATTTCTCCTCCCCGTGCTCCCCCTCTCACGCCTCTGGTGTCTGTGTCCATTGGTTATGCTTATATGCATGCATACAAGTCGTTTGGTTGATCTCTCCGCCTTATCCCCACCCTCCCCTCAAACAGTACTTTTTAGGCTGAAAATGCAGAAGCTGAGAAGTGAATCAAGTGTTCAAGTTCTCTAAAAACATGTGATCAGAATAAAAGTGAATCCAGGTTTTCCTGTTAAATCCCAAGATGCTTCGATTAAAAAGTACTGCTTACATTCTCAACAATATATATTGAGAATTACTTCATTAAGTATTACTTCATTTGATAAGTGACAAGCTTAAACATATTAGACAAACAAAAGTTTAAAATGCTTGCACAAATATTTAACTCTGATTTATTCACTCAAATAACATTTAACACTTTGGTCCATGCCCAGTTTGTACCAGATCAGGATTATAGATAAGGAAGGGTGAGGAAGGACAAAGATTCTCAAGAAAGCAAGGAAGCCCTAGCCAATTTGGCTCAGTGGATAGAGCATTGGTCTGTGGACTGAAGGGTCCCAGGTTAAATTCTGGTCAAGGGCACATGCCTGGGTGCGGGCTTAATCCCCAGTAGGGGGTGTACAGGAAACAGCCAATCATCATTCTCTGTCATCATTGATGTTTCTCCCTCTCCCTTCCTCTCTGAAATCTATAAAAATATATTTTTTAAAAAAAGAAGCGCCCTCACCAGTTTGGCTCGGTGAATGGAGCGTCAGCCTGCGGACTCAAGGGTCCCGGTTTGATTCCCGTCAGGGGCATGTACCTTGGTTTGTGGGCACATCTCCGGTGGGGGGTGGGCAGGGGGCGGCTGATCAATATTCCTCTCTCATTGATGTTTCTGGCTCTCTGTCCCTCTCCCTTCCTCTTTGTAAGAAAATTGATAAAATGTATTTTAAAAAAAAAAAAAAAAAGGAAGCAAGGAAAGGAATGACAAAAGGGATAGCCACTTCCCTGGGCCTCTTAGAGTCAACATTGTCTAGCATCTGTCTCAAAATCAGCGTGTTACCAGGAACCTGAAGTCAGGAGGACCAGGCGCAGTGAAGTTTCTGACAGAGGAATTCTTTTTTTTTTTTTTTTAATAGTTTGTTGATTTTTAGAAAGAAAGGAAGGGATAGGGAAAGAGAAACATCACTGTGAGAGCGCAACATCGACTGGCTGCCTCCTGCACGCCCCCTATTGGGGATGGAGCCGCAAACCAGGCATATGCCCTTGGCCAGGAATCAAGCCAGCAACCTTCTGGTACATTTGAGGAGAAGCACAACCAGCTGAGCCTCATGGGCCAAGGCTGACAGAGGAATTCTTAAGTTATTGGATGGGGTGGGTGAGCTCTGAGATAAAACTCTCTGTAGACTAAGTCTTGCCAACAAAATCCTGAGCCTGATTTTTCCCTGCAGTTCCTCGTGCAGGATGGTGTCCTTAGTGGGTTTGAGCTGCTCAATTCTCTACCGACCTGTGACCTCCCAAAACGTGGGTCAGGGGGCAGAGCACACACTCAGAGCCTGCATCTTGGCCTTTGCTGGCACAGGACACCAGGCTGAACGGACAAGTAAGGCAATTCCTCTGTCTTTTGCAACTATCAACATACCACTTTGCAATTCTTAGTGTTCTAGTGACTGTTGACGAAAGACATTTCCTACCATGAAAAGAAGAGCATGTTCTGATTCAGTATTTTTAATATAAGAAACATTTCCAACTGTGGGAATTCATTCCTAACTTGAGGAGAAAATATTTTCCTACTGATGAAATTTATCAAACTGGTGTATAATCTTTTGGGAAAAGCAGCAGCAGTGATAAAACTTCAGCTGGGGACCATATGTTTAAACAGGCAGCCATTTTAAACCGAGGGCAATATATCAATGATTGAGCTGACTAATCCTGCAATGTTCTCACACATCTCACCTGGGAAACTTTTGCAAAAAACATCACTAAGTTTAGAACATTGAACTTGATACTGATGTTATAAATTTCATTTTTTCCTTTGTGTGTGTGTGTGTGTGTGTGTGTGTGTGTGTGTGTGTCTATATGTTATTTTTTGAATACAGTACTTTCATACAAACATTATCCTGGAGTAATCTTAAAAGAATGATCAACTGCTCAACAGTTTATATTTTATAAATGCAAACGAAAATAGTATATAACAGTCAGGGCATGCTGGCACAACCCTCTCAATAAAAAAATACTCATTTTGCCCATAATTTTTTTAATTTTCATACTTTATATTATTTTTCAAGCAAATGTCCTTTTAAAGTAGGCTAGGTACTAGCAGAAAATCATGATATTATTAATTTTTTTCTAAAGTGTTAAGTCACTTCAACCTTCAGACCATAATAATTATGTGTTTTAATAGAATTTTATTTTTTTGTTGTTGTTGATTTTAGAGAGAGGGGAAAGGAGAGGGATAGAAAGATAGAAACATAAATAAGAGAGAAATATCAATTGGCTGCCTTCTGCACACCCGTTACTGGGGTTTGAGGCCACAATCCAAGCATGTGCCCTGACTGGGAATCGAACCAGTGACCTCTTGGTACATGGGTCGGCATTTCAGCAGAGTCACCCTGGCCTGGCTTTTAATAACATTTTAAAAAATACTCTCTAATGATTATTCCAGATAACTGTTTTTATGTACCAAATGCCCAAACCAGCATTGTTTTGCAGTAAAAACAAACCAATTCTGTTATATCCAATGGACTTACAAAGTCTTTCTCCCTTCTTTTTTTTTTTCCTATAACATTTGTATTTGAATATTAACATTCTTGTTTTTGTTTGTTTTTGTTAATCCTCCCCCAATGATTTTTAGAGAGTGTACGGGAGGAGGAGAGACAGAGAAACAGCGATGTGAGAGGGAGACACATCTATTGGTTGCCTCCCACATCTGCCCCAATCTGGGTCATGGAACCCACAACCCAGGTATGTGTTCTTGACCAGGATCAAACCCATCACCTTTAGTCCGAGGGCATACATTCTAACCACTGAGTCAAACTGGCTAGGGCAACATTCTTAGTTTTAATTAATTGTCTTTTTTTTCAGATTATAAAGGAAATGAAATTAGCCCTCAGCCCATCTTCCAAAGAAAACCATTTTGGTGCACTTGCTTTTTCTTGAAAATCAACTTATTAATCTAATTTTAAAACATTTTTTTCATTATAAAAGGAATACATGCTCATTCAAGAAATTTGTCTGTCCTGACTGATATAGCTAAGTTGTTAGAGCATTAGGCCAAGCACAGAAGGTCTTGGGTCAATTCTCGGTCAAGGGCACACACCTGGGTTGCAGTTCCATGGCCCAACAGGATGCATTTGGGAGGCAACCAGTCTCTCTCCCTCCATTCCTCCCTTCCATTCTCTCTAGAAGTCAATAGAAAAAATATTCTCAGGTGAAGATTAACAAAAACAAAAAGAAATTTGTCAAATGCTCTTTTTTCTTTTTTATTGAATTTATTGGGGTGACATTGGTTAATTATGTTTCAGGTGTACAATTCTATGATACATCATCTGTATAATGTATGTTCATCATCCCAGTTCAAGTCTCCTTCCACCACCATTTACACCCCCTTTACCTTCTTCTACCTCCCTCCATCCTCTTTTCCTCCTGGTAATCACCATACTATTGTCTGTGTCTATGAAATTATTTTTTTGGCTTAATCCCTTCACCTTTTTCACCTGCCCTCCAACACCCCTCCCCTCTGCCAGCTGGCAATCTGTTCTATGAGTCTGTTTCTATGTTTGTTAAATTTATTCATTAGATTCAACATATGAGTGAGATCTCTGACTGGCTTGTTTCATTTAGCATAATGATTTCCAGGTCCATCCATACTGTCAAAAAGAGTAGGCGTTCCTTCATTTTTATGGCGAGTAGTATTCTATTGTGTAAATATACCACAGCTTTTTTATCCACTGATGAACACTTGAGCTGCTTCCAAATCTAGGCTATTAAATAACACTGCAGTGAACATAAAGATGTATATATATATTTTTTGAATTAGGGTTCCTGATTTCTTTGGATATATTCTCAGCAGTGGGATTACTGGGTCAAAAGACTGTTTGTTACCATTTTTAAATTTTTGAGGTAACTCCATACTGTTCTCTACAGTGGCTGCACCAGTCTGCATTCCAACAACAGTGCACCAGAGTTCCCTTTGCTCCACATCCTCACCAGCATTTGTTGTTTGTTGATTTATGGTGTCACATGTTCTTAATAAACTTGTATTTTTCAAAATACAAGTAAAACATAAGCATCTGAGGAAACAAGACTATGAGTTGGGATAATTGAGTAACAAAATGTTTTAAGCAGGCAGTTGGGTAGTATTTGTTATTACTAAGTGTGTGTGGGCTCCATGACCCAGCGACTCTGTTTCTAGGAACCTCCCCTACAAAAATCCTTGTTCTTGCACATAAAATTAAGGACAGTCACTGAAACATTTACTAATAAAGAATTAGGAAATGACCTATCCATTATTAGGGATATGATGAAATGAATTATGCTATGGCTCTATTATAAACGTATACATTTATTTTTATATATTATAAACACTATACAGCTATTAAAGTGAGATTAAGTGAATAAAATTAATTTTTTTAATTTTTGGAATAAAAATAAGAAGTAAATATACATATACTGATTTTTTTAAATGTGTTTTTATTAATTTCAGAGAGGAAGAAAGAGGGAGAGAGATATGAAAACATTAATGATGAGAGAGAATCACTGATTGGCTGCCTCCAGCATGCCTCTTATTAGGGATGGAGCCTGAAACCCAGGCATATGCCCTGACCAGGAATCCAACCTTGACTTCCTGATTCATAGGGATGCTCAACCACTGAGCCACAGTGGCTGATACATATACTGATACTTTTAAATCTCCCAAGATGCAGTATAAAATGAAAAAAGTAAATCATTAACAGTATGGATAGTATGATCTGATTTATGTAAATACAAGAGAGCTATGTACACAAATGTACATATACACACAAAACACAAAGAAAGTGACTGCAGGGTATGCACAAGACTGTCACCTCTGGGGTGGGAGCATGCATGATATGTTAAAAAGTGAACATGTACAATGCACTTTTCATTCATTGTTAAAAATCATACTATTTTGTAATAACAAATCTTAGATTACAGGAGAAATATTATTGTAAAATGTTCAGGTGACATCAAACAGAATAATTAAGAAAATAAAAATCACCAGAGCTAGCCGCTTTTAGTTTCTTCTATTCATATATATTCTAATTATATATTCTATATAAATATATAATTTTAAGGCAAAATTGATATCAAATTTTGTATATGTTTTATAGCCTAATTGATTTTTGGTTTATTTTATCATGAGCATGTCATGTGATTAGAATTTGAGAACATGATTTTTTTATTATGAAATAATTCAAGCATACAAAAAGCATAGAAACTCATATAATGAACACCCATGGACCCATCACTCAGCTGAAAAATAAACTCTATTTGCACACTCACTCCTTGACCCGTTTCCCCCACCTTCTTCAGAAGCAACACAGCAATTTGAATTTGGCATTTGTGGTGCCATGCAGGGCTTTTGTTTGTTTGTTTGAGAGGAAGAGAGAGGGAGAGATAGAAACATCAATGATGATAGAGAATCATTGATCAGCTGCCTCCTGCACGCCCCACACTGAGGATCAAGCCTGCAACCCGGCCATGTACCCTTGACAAGAATTGAACTCAGGACCCTTCAGTCCACAGGCCAGTGCTCTATCCACTGAGCCAAACCGGCTAGGCCCCATGGGTCGTGACCCCTATGGCAGTCAAACCACCCTTCAACAGGGGTCACCTAAGACTATCCTGCATATCAGATATTTACATTACAATTCATAATAGTAGCCACATTACAGTTAGGAAGTAGCAACAAAAATAATGTTATAGTTGGGTCACAACATGAGGAACTGTATTTAAAGGGCAAGAAGGTTGAGAACCACTGGGGTAGGGTGCCACGCAGGTTTAGACCTCTCACAAATTATGTATGTATGTATGTATGTATGGGGAAATATATGGTATTGCTTTCCTAAAAACATAGCCTGTAATGCCTGAATCGTATTCTAAATTATAGATATGCTGTAATTATTCAACTAATCGTCTGTTGTTGGCTATTTTAGAACAAGTAGCATTTTTACATTTTCTTTTGTATGTGAAGTTAGTTTAAATTGCTACAAAAAGGGGTAGTCTTTTCAATGGAATTACTCGATTGCATTCCCAAACTCCTAAGGCAGCCCCATTGTCCCCAGGTCTTCTTTACGTGGCTCTACTTTCAGAGAAGTCTTATTAGCAGATCCCGCAAAAAAAGATCCTGGTGAGCAAGGAGAGCCAGAGCAGCCTGAGTTGTAACTGAGCTGGTCCCGCTTGTTTGGCGCTCTTGTTTCTCTGTCTGTGGACCCCATCCCCCATCGACCTTTCAGTATGCACACTGACAGCAAAGGGCACAGGTTGTCCCCCCACCCCTGGTTGTCAAACTGGGACTGACTTCTCTTTCCAAATCCAACTCTTTCTCCTTTATAATGTGATAATCTATACCCACTGCTCTAATCTAATAAAAATCTCCCATTCCCTCCAGGCTTAAGGTTCTCCAAATAAGTCAGACATCTGTCACCTGACATTTCATCAAAATGATAGTCACTTCTTGGAAGCCACTGCTAAGTATATCAATTGCCAGGAAGTTTGACAGAAGAACAATACTTGTCTTTGAATAAATAAGCCAGAATTTCTGTTCTCAATCAGCAGTGCACTGAAGAAGGAATAACACTCTAGTCACTGCTCAAAATCTTTTCCTTTTCCTTTTTTAACTGAATTTATTGGGGTGACATTGGTTAATAAAATTATATAGGTTTCAAGTGTACAATTCTATGATACATCTTCTTTATATTGTACGCTCACCACCCCAAGTCAAATCTCCTTCCACAACCATTTACCCACCCCCTCATTACTCTCTTTTACCTCCCCCCATCCTCTTTCCCTCTGATAATCACCATACTGTTGTTTGTGTCTATGAGGTGTATGTGTGTGTGTGTGTGTGTGTGGTGTGTGTTGAGGGGGTGAGGGTTGCTTTGTTTTGTTTTTGTTGTTAATCCTTATCCAAGGATATGTTTCTATTGATTTTTAGGGGGAGTGGAACAGAGAGGAAAAGAGAAATATCAATGTGAGAGAAACACATCGATTGGTTGCCTCCTACAGGAGCCCTAACCAGGGAGGACCCTGCAACCAAGGTACGTGCACCTAACTGGAATCAAACCCAGGACACTTTGGTCCACAGGTCAACACTCTATCCTCTGAGCCAAACGGGCTAGGGCTGTTTTCTATTGTTTTGTTCTGTTTTTGCTTTATCCCTTCACCTTTTCACCTGGTCCCCCAACTCTCCTCACCACTAATAGCTGTCAATCTGCTCTCCATCTATGCGTCTGGTTCTATTTTGTTTATTTTGTTAATTAGGTTGCACATATAAGTGGCATCATATGGTACTTGCCTTTCTCTGACTGGCTTATTTCTCTAAGCATAATGCTCTCCAGGTCCATCCATGCTGTCACAAAAGGAAAGATTTCCTTCTTTTTTATGGCCAAGTAGTATTCCAATGTGTAAATGTACCACAGCTCTTTTATCCACTCATCTACTGATGGGCACTTGGGCTGCTTCCAAATTTTGGCTATTGTAAATAAGGCTGCAATGAAGATAGGGGTGCATATATTCTTTCAAATTAGTGTTTGAAAACCTTCTTTTGAAATTGCCTTCAGAAAGTGAATGTCCTAAATGTTGACAAATCTCTTCCTTTGGACAGTGGATTATGTTTACAAAAGCACTGAAAAGGAGCCTGGAGCCAGAGGTAGAATGAAGGAGCCGCAGACCAGTGTGGAGGGACACCAACACCAGCATATGGCCTTTCATGACCGCTGTTCATTCTGTTTGGTCAGTGTGTGGGCCACCTCAGTTATAAAAATGATTTGAGCCTGGCCAGCATGGCTCAGTGGTTTAGTGTTGGCCTATGAACAAGGAGGTCCAGGTTCGATTCCCAGTCAGGGCACATGCCCTGGTTGTGAGCTCAGTCCCCAGCATGGGACATGCTGGAGGCAGCTGATCAATGATTCGCTTTCATCATTGATGTTTATATTTCTGTCTACCTCTTCCTTCCTCCCTGAAATCAATAAAAATATTTTTTAAAAATTTGAATCTCACTCCTTCTGGGGACTTGATCACCAACCCATTTCCATTAGTCATCCCTAAAGCACCCCCCTCCAATTATGACACTCTTGTTAAAGAAGCAAAAAACACATACTAGTTGAGGAGTAATTGTTAACTTCTGCTTTACATGAAAACACTTGGGTTCAAGGGGCATGTTGTACTGTTTTCAGTTTATACCAAGATGTTTTTCTTAAGAATATCCTTTTTAAAGGAATTATTTGTATAGCTTAAAACATGAAAAGGACAAGTGCTGAAATGACTGTTGAAAACATGTTTAAGCCCAGAGATTCAGTGTGTTCAGATACATGTGTAAAGGAGGAGGTTAAAAGCTAAAGGGTTAAATTCAGATGCAGAAAGAGGCTCTTTGAAGGTTTGGATTCAAGGAAGTTTCTTCAAATAGGGCTCCCTGTGCCCAGTTAAGGACATAGAGCATAAGACAGGACCAAGGAGGAAAAAACAAAAGATTTTTTAAGTGTCATAAGGTCATAAAGAGTTAGCTGCATACTCCTCAGCTGTGCACAGGGAATGAGGGACCCTGGGGCTGGGAACCTGCCAGGTAGGAATTGTCAAAGGTCACTCGCTGAGAGCAAGATTTCAGGCAGTAGTCTACTGTGAGAGTGGCTAGCCTGGGATACACTGGTTTGAGAGGCCAATGAAACCAGTGAATATTTTGAAAATTCACATTTGTTTTGTAAACTGCATTCTTCTGCTAACAACACAAATCATCAGGATGCTGGGCTCAAAAGCAATTTAGATGGGTGATTTTCTGTATTACACAACACACAAAAGTATCATATGGATGCATGATTTGTCTTTTTTTATAGCACATATATGTCACGGTATCGATTTGGCTGCAATGGTAGTCTCTTCCGTGGAGTAATGGGGGACCGGCACGTGAGTGCCAAATGACACAAACTAGGTTCAAATCCTGGCAGGGCCTGTTAGCTGTGCCTCCCCAAGACTCAAGTTCCTCATCCGTGGAACAGGAATAATAAGCAATTCCTACCTCACCAGGTTTCTGTAAAGATTAAACTGAAAGAATGCACACAAAGAGCAGGGCTATTACAGTCATTGCAGTTGTAAAGGATATTGTCATTAGCACATTGTGCATCTTGTAAATAGCCTCTGTACAATTCCAGCATACAGACAGACAATGACAAAATCATTGTCTTTATTCCACAGAAATGCCAGGCTAGCTCTAGAAAGGTACATAAACATGATAGAGGTGTGCGATGACCTTTTAAAAAGCCTTGTTGAGATGATTCTTCCAGCCTAAACACGTTCAGGAGGAGGAATTTTATCTTTCACAGTAGGAGTACCAGGCATCTTTCCTTTAAATCTTAGTTCTATTGGGTTCTCAGAACTTAGTCAGAACAGTGTCAGAAGCTGGTCCTTCATTACCAACTCTCTTCCCTTTCACAGCACCATTGTTTTCAACCCTTCTTCCCTCCCTTTCCTGTGAACTTTGCCATGTGGCTCTGCAGTCCCTCCCAGCGAGCAGTGAAGTCCATTTCTACACCGTGGGTATGGGCGTGGCCCTATGACTTAGTTTGGCCAGTGGCACGTTAGTGGATATGATACAAGCAAAGGCTTGACGTGTGCACTTGGGTTTGCCCTCTTGCATCTATCACTTCTGTCATCGCCATGAGAAAAACATGTTCCAGCCAGCCTGCTGTGACGCAGAGCTGAATCCAATATTCAGCTTGGAGCCAAACCTAGTCAAGTGCAGACTAGATCAACAACCCGAAAATGCGTGAGTGATGACAGCATTGCTGTTTAAATCTTGGTGTTTTGGAGGGGTTTGTTACACAGCAAAAGCTAACTGATAAATTTCCAACCCATTCTCCTTTAGTACGTGTAGATAATCCACAATTATATACAGAGATATATGTAACATAAAATATAAATTTATATAAGTAGAATAGATATACATGTGATTAAATTTACTGGAGACAGGCTAACAATTCAGTAGCTTTTTCCCTTCTCAAATTTTCCGACGACTTATATGTCAAAATGGGGCTTTATTAGAGTATAAAAAAATAAAAAAGGCCCTGGTCAGGTAGTTCAGTTGGTAAGAGAATTATTGTGGGTTTGATCCCCAGTCAAGAGCATATACAAGAAGCAACCAATGAATGCATAAGTGGAACAATAAACAGATGTTTCTCTCTCTCTCTCTCTCTCTCTCTCTCTCTCTCAAAAAATTTTAAAAATAAAACAAAAAAGGTAAATCTTAATTAGTGAGTTTGTCTTTTATGTTAGTATGTAGACCATACGATAAAATATCACAAAAATTTATCAAGATAGAAATGTCTGAAACAGAAAATCGTGGAAAGTTAAAATTAACTTCTACGTCAGTGGGAAGTAGAGTTGTAGTCTCTCTACCTCTTTAATTACTTCTGTTCATTGACTTCAGTATTATTAATCAAAAATAAGATAAAAATCTATCCTTTATATCAGGAAGAGGACTATTTGGGTTCAGAAGATCGCCCTTTTCCTCATGATTTTTCTCATACATTTTCTGTATGCATACGTATTTAGAAGGCTGGCATAATCATAGGGTTTGTGTCATCCAATGAAAACATCACCTAGCTATTAGCGGTGCTTTTGCACAGACAGAATCAACTTAACTTTATTTTAAGCTGAAAAAGATTATGTATTGTATAAAGTACATTTTGCTGCAAATAGCAGAAGCCCTCTTCCAACCGTAGCTTAAGCCAGGAGAATGTTTCTTATTTACTTAATAAGAAACTCAAATACAGCCCAAAGCAGAATTGGTCTGCCAGCTTACCAATGTTATTAAGGACTCATACTCCTTCTGTTTCTCCATTTTGCATTGGCCTACCATGCCCATGTACACCACCTCAAGGTTGTAAGATGACTGCTGCAATGCCAAACATCACATGCAAGTTCAAAGCAGAAAGCAAAGGAAGGAGCTCAGTCAGCTACTACTTTCTGATGTAGTAAGAAAGCAAAGGCTCTCCAGAAGCTTCCCCACAGACTTCCTCTTACAGCTCATTGACAAGAAATAGAACACATGCACACAACCCTCAAAGGGAAGTTAGTAAAAGGGCGGCTGAAATCCTATATAATAAAGAGGTAATGTGCAAATTAACTCTCACACCCTCACAAAATGGCTGCCTACGACCAGGCCACCAGGGGGGTTAGTGAGGGACAACCTAATGACTGAACAGCAGGCTGTGTGTGGTGACCAGGCCAGTGGGGGGGGGGGGAGCATGAGGGGCGACTAGGCTGGTAGGGGGTGACGAGGCCAGTGGGGGGGCAGTTGGGGCCAACCAGGCCAGCAGAGGGGGCAGTAAGGGTGACCAGGCAGACAGGCAGGTAAGCTGTTAGGAGCCAGCAGTCCAGGATTGTGAGAGGGATATATGACTGCCAGTTTAGGCCCAATCCCCAGGATCGGGCCTAAACCGGCAGTCGGACATCCCCCAAGGGGTCCCAGATTGGAGAGGGTGCAGGCTGAGCTGAGGGGACTCTCCCCCACCCCATGCATGAATTTCATGCACCAGGCCTCTAGTAAGGTAATAAAAAAGGATGCCATTGTCATGATTGGTTTTGAAATATCGTGAATCTCCCCATCAGTCCAGGCCAATTGTTACCCTGGGCAAAATCAGGGTTCTGTTAGCAGAAAGAAAGGAAAAAATGATTCTGGGCCAGCAACATCTGCATATTGTCTTAGCTGCACTTACTTACCTTGTTTTTGCAACCTGACAGAGGCAGGGAAACAGAAGACATGGGATTGTGGTTTCACTTTTTTTGAGGCGAGGAGAGGAAAGCTGAACTCCTTTGAGTATCTGAATAAGCAACAGATATTGCCCTAATCTCAAATTTCCAAACAAGGCATGTCAGAGAGTGCCCAGAACCCCTGAAACCCATCCATGAGTTACTAAGTTAAGAAATCCCAGGGGAGGGTGGATGGAGGGGCAAGAGACCAACCAATGAACTCATATGTATATGCATAACCCAAGGACACAGACAGTGGGTGGTAAAAGCCTAGGGGGAGGGGAAGAGAGCAATGGGAGAAAAAAGGGGACATATGTAATACTCTCAACAATAAAGATTTATTAAAGAAAATCAGGCATAAACTCACTAGCTTCAAAAGTAATAATTGCTATTATCATTTTTTTCTATTTTCTTTGAGCAAATTTTCCTTTGCTTCATTTGTTATTTATAGAATTATTCTGTATAAAAATAAAAATTAAAAAATCCACCCAAAGTCAACTTAGTCTTTCAACATGGTCACCACAGGTTACAGCATCTGGGGTCCACTCCACTGTTTCAAGTGTAGTTGTGTTGTGGGTCTGATGGTTGCTGGTCTGAATGTAGTAGCATCTCTCCTCTCTAACTAAATTTGCAGTTGAGAAACCTTGACAAAATCTAAAATGGTATAACAAAAAAAAAACACTAAATTTTCATTGTTTATTATGTTGAAAAGAAACAACCAGAAGTTAAAAAACTGAATTCCTATTGCAAAGCATTATCATGGCCAAGCATCTTAATTGAAAAATATTGCACATGGTAACCTGCATAGGCCCAGTTCCTGGAGACAATCTGTGATAATTTCATTTGCATCATGAGGAGGTAAAATGGATAATGTTATTAAGTTATTATATAATATATGATGACTTTTATTTATTTTTATTGAATTTATTGAATGGATAATGTTATTAAGTTATATAATACTAGGGGCCCAGTGCACGAATTCATGCACCTTGAAAGGAACTATGGGCCACAAGGCTGCGGTGGGCACTGGGGTAGGTCTTAGCCCATCCTCCATACCCCCGCCAGCCCCTCTGGCTGCCGCCACTCCCACATGCTGACAACATTGGCCCCACTCACTCCTGCTGACGGCATGGAGTGACTGGGGCTGGTGCCAGCAGCAGGTGCAAGCGGTGACTGCTGCCCTGATCACCCCTCAGGGGGAGGGAAAGGTAGAGATGCCCTCAGGGGCAATCGGGGCCAGCAGCCGCCATTCTCGCCTGCTGACGGTACCAAGCAATCAGAACCGGCGCCAGGTGCCAGCAACAGGTGTGAGCACAGGCAGGACCATGGCCCACGGGAGCAAAGAATTTTCAGTAACCACTAGAGGCTCATCCAATGACTGTGAGCGGCACTCTGCCTTAGTCTGGTGCCCCTGCTCACCTGCTCCGCCATCCCGCCATGGCCAATGCCTGCCATGTTCCACGCTCTGCTGCCTGCTGCCCATGCCCACCATGTTCTACACACACCCCCTGGTGGTCAGCACATGTCAAAATGACCGGTTGTTCGGTTGTTCCGCCATTCAGTCTATTTGCATATTAGCCTTTTATTGTATAGGATATGATGACTTTTATTCACTTTTAATTGAATTTATTGGGGTGACATTGGTTAATAAAATTATATAGGTTTCAGGTGTACAATTCTATAATGCATCATCTGTATATTATATTGTGTGTTCACCACCCCAAGTCAAGTCTCCTTCCATTATGATGACTTTCAGGAGTGTAAACTATTTTGAAGTCAAACCCTTGATGCCATGTTTCAAAAAGTGAAATCAGAGATTACCAATGATGACCCAAACTACATCTGATATTCTATGAAAACAGAATATGGGCTTTTAAATTGAGATACTGTCATATCAGTTTTAGGTATACAACACAATAGTTTGTGATACATACATACTGCCTGTCCATGCTTTGACTATAAAATAAGGACACTGATTTCCATGCATGTCTTGTGGAACTAGCACGGATACTTTGCAGTCACATCTGGTAATAACATGAGACAAATTTCTGGTAATAGAATGATGATTCCAAATTCATTCTTATCAGAGGGGAAAAAAAGGATATAAAGCAAATAATATAGAACAGAAAACCATGGGGGAAATGTAAAGAAAATATTTCTCTTTTTTCCTGGCGACATTAGAATTTGATTTTTAAGTTTCTTTCCTTGTCAGTCCAATAAAGCGGAATCGTGTGCCACTCAATGCTTTCTTAAAAATCTATGCTCTGCAATCTATAAATTCAACGCAATCCCCATTAAAATACCAATGGCATACTTTACAGACCTAGAACGAACTCTCCAAAAATTCATCTGGAATAAAAAAAGACCCCGAATAGCTGCAGCGATCCTGAGAAAGAAGAACAAAGTAGGAGGGATCTCAATACCAGATATCAAGCTGTATTATAAAGCCACTGTTCTCAAAACTG
>PVJC01028736.1:5789-22459 GCA_004026665.1 Murina feae | reverse complement strand
GGACGCAGGTTTCTGTTCCTTTAAGCTGAGGTGGGCTGAGGTAACGAAACCTCCTCTGCTTCACCTCGCAGCGCAGCGTCTATAATGAGACTTTGTTACTCTTAGTAAGGCAGGCCAGGCTGCTGTTCCCTTCAGCTCCCGAGGATTCTATGATTGTTACATTATTGAAACATGTTTCGGAGCCTGCCTGCCAAGGGCCGAAAACAGTATCGCTTTCGCTCCTGCTGCAATGGATGCTGCCTAAACGTTTACTCAGGTCCGTGAGTGGCGGCCTCCATGTTGGCTGGGCTAATTTGCATACAGCCGCTCTGATTGGCTGGTGGGTGTGGCTTACCCTGTCTCGGAGAAACGGTTAATTTTACTATTTCGCTTTTATTAGTTTAGATACTTTTATATGAAAGTAATAATCCTATAAGTATACTTTTACATCCTCCTTTGCACAAAAATAAAAAAATACAAGTTTAAAAAATACAAGTATAAAAAAATACAAGTCTTCTAAGTGGCTTGTAGCAATTTAGTTTATGAATGCACCATAACTTAACCAGTTGTCTGCTGATTTTTGTCCCTTACCACGGTATCTAATCTAATAAAAGAGTAATATGCAAATTGACCCTCACTCTGTTACACCTAAGCCATGCCCACCAGCCACACCACGCCTACCAGCCAATCAGAGTGGCTGTATGCAAATTAAACCAGCCAAGATGGCGGCCAGCAGCCACGGAGCTAGAGCAAACAGAAGGCTTCCGTTGCACCAGCGATGGAGGAAACTGCCTGCCTAGGTCTCTGAAAGCAACAGTGTTTCAATTATAGAAGATAAATAAACCCCAGAAACCTGATTCCAGCCAGCCTCACTGGGACATTGGGTCAATGGGAGCTGAGGGAAGCCTGAAAACAGCCCTCAGCCCCTCACCCAGGCTGGCCAGGCATCCCAGTAGGGACCCAAAACCTGCAGGGACTGCGGGAAGCCTGAAAATGGCCCTCAGCCCCTCACCTAGGCTGGCCACACCCCCATGGGGTGAGGGTCCCCATGGGGTGAGGGTCCCCACTGGGGGACTTGGCCAGCCTGCAAACAGCCATCAGTCCTTCCACCTAGGCTGGCCAGGCATACCAGCAGGTGGACATCCCCCGAAGGGTCCCAGACTACGAGAGGGCACAAGCCGAGCTGAAGGACCCCCCTGAGTGCACAAATTTTTGTGCACCGGGCCCCTAGTGTACTCTATAATGAACATCTTTGTGTACATATTTTAGTACATGTCTACAAATGTGCATTCCCTTAAAGAGTATGTTTATTTAAAATTGTGTTACCAATTTCCACAGCATCTGTTAATAGTTACACTCCCACTAGTGGGACATGAGACTGTCTGGTTCTCTACATTAAACCTAGACATCCTTTTTGTCTTTTTCCAATGTTGTGAACCTGTTGAATGGCTTTACAGTTTTGTACTGCATTTCCTTTTTTACATGTTTATTGCCTCTTTTGATTTTTTTCTTTTATAAATTTCCTGTTTCTTCCCATCCATTTTACTGTTTGTTTTTAAGAGCAGTTCTATGTTAGTGGTGTTAGCACTTGGTCATATCTGTGTAATTTATGGTCGGTAATTTGTTGTTGGACATTGTTTTCTGTTTATTTTGTTGGCCTATTTACGTTTACCTGGACAAAGTTTCTTAATGCAGTGAAAGCTACCCACCTTCCCCCTTTGTGGCTCATGGGTTTCATGCAATGAAATACCTTTTCCACCCAAAGATTATAAAACTGTTCATACATATTTCTTCATGTTTTCATTTTTGCCTTTGTATTTTTGACTCATCTGATATTTATAATGGTATAAGAAGTGAAGTATAAAAGCAACTTAGTTTTCTTTCCAAAAAAACTAGCTAGTTGTTTCAACATCATAAATTAAATAACCTATTTGCTCTCCAGTTATGTTAAATGTCTCCTGATCAAATATGCTGAATTCTTATTAATAGTTGATTATATTTTTTAGTTCTGGGTAGAAAGCCATTAACCTAACTTTACCTTCCTTTTCCAAAATTACTATGATTTTATTACTATACATTATGATAAGTTTTAGGGTATTTTAATAGGGAAGTTTCTTCTATTGCCCTTCTGAGAATATCCCTGACTCTTCTTCCATTATTTTATTCTTTGAGGGAATTTTTTAAAATTATTCTTTCAGTCTAAATTAAAAACTGTTTGGATTTTGATTGAAATTCCATTGCATCTATGGAGTAATGTAGGGAAAACTGACATTTTTGTGACATTTATGACTAGTCCCAAGAACTAAGAATTAATTAAATCCTAAGAACTAAGAATCTCTGCATTAGTTCAAATATTTTAATATACCTTAGTTTATTTTTTATCTTCCAACATATATGCTCTAAATATTTATTATTAAATTTATTTCTAGCCCTAACCAGTTTGGCTCAGTGGATAGAGCGTTGGCCTGCGGACTCAAAGGTCCCAGGTTCGATTCCGGTCAAGGGCATGTACCTTGGTTGCGGGCACATCCCCAGTTGGTGGTGTGCAAGAGGCAGCTGATTGATGTTACTCTCTCGTCAATGTTTCTAACTCTCTATCCCTCTCATTTCCTCTCTGTAAAAAATCAATAAAATATATTTTTAAAAAAATTTATTTCTAAGTAAAGCCTAACATTTATTAGAAGCGTGCCCTTTCCTGCATTAACCAAAACACCCCCATTCCATTTGCAAAGCATAGGTGCTCAGGGCTAATGGGCTACTTCCTAATACACCTGGCACTTCTGCCTCATCAGCTGAGATGTATGCTCAAGAGTAATTGTGTTTCCCAAACCTGATGAAGCTAGTTTCAACAGTTATTGCAATTTCATAATTTAATATTACATAACTTAATAAGATATGATTGTGAAAACAAAAATTGTGTTTATGTTAACCAAATTAATTTATTTGAGAAGATTCAATTATATCTAGAAATGTCTTATTTTGTAGCTAGGCAAAACGGTACAATTTTGATGGAAAAGTAGTAAAAATTCTTTGGTCAGGTTACTTCACAATTTTTATAAATTTTTACTCCTCTTTAAACAAATTAAAACTGAAAATTATAGACTATACCTATGGGTGTTAATGAGGTTGTGGAACTTTAATCAGTGAATATATATAAAGGCCAGGGTATAACCCTAAATAAAAAAAATCAGAAAATGAACAATTATAAATTTTAAGTAAAATTAGATATTTGTTATCTTATGTGCTAAGATTCTCTACTTCAACTAATTTTTAAAAAATTAACCCACAATAATTGCATTGAGAAGAATTCTGTAATTGTTGTGTGTTTTTTGTTGTTGTTGGCATGTACTAGTACAAAAAAATATAAAGCTAAAAATATTTTTTGCATGTCATTCTAAATAATTTTAAGCTATTTTTTCGTGTTTCTTGATCCTGAATTATTTCAAATTAAAATAATTTTTCATGTTTTCCTATATGTTTACCTTTTCTTCTAATTTCATTGGCTAGCATTGACTTCTGTCACTGCTATACATGACAAGATAAAATGGTGCATACACTTTGGCGTACATATATTTTGAAATACTTAAAATCAGGAAAATTAATTTTATTAGGGTTTATAGATTTCTTTGAGAATATTAGAACTTATATCTAGTAAAAATTGAGTTTTCCCCCAAGAAAGGGAAGTCCAGTTTTCATGCTGGGAGATCTGTTTATTGTGAATAGGGCTCATTCTTAAAAAGCTCATACTAGAATAAAAGCTTAATTAAATTCATTTGTATTAAATAAATATTTCCAGCTTTGAAAAGTCAAATAGCATTCCATCTCCATTTAAATTTCACTATTGTTTTACTGAAGATTTTATCATGCAATCACGGGGAAGTATTGTCGGGTTCAGGAGCTTTGTATTGGGAAGAAGATGTGGAACACCATTTTCCTTATGACTGCACAATCCGAGATAATTAAACGATATATGTCATCTTTTGCAAGCTGGACTTTTCCCACCTTTTCACTCACATCCATGTAGAAAAGCTACATTTAAACTCCTGAGATGGGAGTTAATACTCGTATTGGTTTCCATATTCCTTGATAGTTGAGAACACCCAATCCTTACAGGCATTTCCCAAAAATCCCCTTTGTCATTAATGAGTATTCTCCCTCAGAAAGGTCTGATTTGAAGCTTGAACTTATACTCTTTGTATTAGAGACTCTGGAATAAAATTCCCTGCACCAGAAAAGAAAAGATGAATGTGCCTGCCACCAGGTCCATGGACAGCTTGCTATGACCTTCATAGGGCAAAACTATGAAGAAATGCACGGAGCAAGACTTACTGCTTTACCAGGGAGATTAGTAATTTTATTCTATAAATCCCCATCAAATAGATTCTATCTCTCATTTGCACACTTAAAGAAGTACTGAACTGTGGACTGGAGTTTTTAACAAGCAAGTAATTTTTAAAACTTTCTGAGCTATGATTTTGACTTTTTTGCTCCTTCTAAATTTTTTTTTTGAACAAATGGTTTTGAGAATGCTGAGATACATGACACCAAGAGAGAATTCAGTCTTTCCGCTATTTTGTCACCTGTATTGCAGATGCTCTCTCACAACATCACTATATCCTTGACTATAGACCAAAGTCCTGAAAACAGTGTGACCGAGTGTGATGGTAGAATTGTGTTTTATTTTCTAGAGGTTCTTTCTTCTTTTTAGCGTGCCTATGG
The DNA here is from genome assembly GCA_004026665.1 of Murina feae. Lineage (NCBI taxonomy): Eukaryota > Metazoa > Chordata > Mammalia > Chiroptera > Vespertilionidae > Murina > Murina feae. The sequence goes on along the minus strand of PVJC01028736.1, from coordinate 17,761 downwards.
AAAAAAAGGTGATAACAGTGGCAGTGATCACTGTGATGTTTTTCTTTTTAAATGGCAGTTCCTTTAGGAATTCAGTTCATTCTGTTTGTGCAAAATTAATATGTCAAGTGTAAGATAAAGCATTTGAACCACTGCTCAGGCAGACTTCCTAGGGCTTGCAGCTCATTTACATACCACTGGAGAACTGGGGAAAAGATGCTAGAAGATATTATCAATCTGATATCTTTTTTAACATTTATCTTTATTGTTGAAGGTATTACATATGTCCCCTTGTCTCCCCCACTGACCTAGCCTCCCCTCCTCCCTCAGGCCTTCACCACAGTATTGTCTGTCCATGGGTTATGCATGTATGCATATACTAGTGAGTTATTCATTAATCTCTTCCCATCCATCCACCCTCACTCTCCTTCCCTCTCAGATTCCCCAGTCTGAGTCTGCTCCATGCTTCTGTGTCTCTGGATCTATTTTGTTCATCAGTATCTTTTGTTCTATAGATTCTACATATGAGTAAGGTCATGTGATACTTGTCTTTCTCTGTCAGTCTGATTTCTTTTCAACATTTTTTAAAAACAGGAAGAATGGAATATAAAAAATATCAGTAACAGCTCTGATCTGAATATTTTAAGTTTGTAGTTATGTATTCATTTGGTGCTGTGTAGATATGTGGATAAGTACCTAAAATGTGAAATATTAAGTATAAAAATGTCACAGGAAGAGACAAATGTGGTTTATGGCTTGTAAAAACTCCCAGAAGGAGGTGGCTTCTAACCTGTGTCCTGAAATATTCTGGAATTTCAAAAAGTGGAAATGATGATTAGCTTAGGCAGAGCCATGAAGTAGAGAAGTGCAGGGAATTTTTAAAAAATTGGGGTTATGTCATTTGGCTGGGGTATAGGAGATGCTTCAGGAAATTCAAAGTAAAATGGGGCTAATGGGTGAACCTCAACACTCAGTGAATTCAGACTTAATATACGTTTAATGAGGATGAGTTACTAAATATTTTAAAAGACGGATAAACTGCTTACTCATCTTTTAAAATATTTAAAATATTTTGGTAAACCTATAGAGTGTGTCTGAGGAGGAGAGGTTAGAGAAAAAAGTTCAAGTTAAGGAGTAAATGTTACCAATTTGTTGATGAGGCCATTATGAATTGAACTTGGCCCTGGCAGAAGAAAAAGAAGAAAGGGTGGGAAGGTCATCTCAAAGGCTGCTGATGGGATTTTGTAACTGGAGGTGGTGGTTTGAGAACATTTTGTTATATCAAAAAGCAAAGGTGTTATCAACAAAGCCAGAAGGAAGCTACTGCCAGAAGGATCCCGGAGTTATAAGATACACTCAGATAGGTCAGAGATGGGCCACAGCAACATTACTAAGGACAATAACTGGAACAGTTAGAATCTATTACATGTCTTCAAATTCATGAGATTATGATAATACTAGGAAAAATATTCATTTATTTGTCACTTTGGGAAGATGCTAGAACACCATTTTTTTGTAAAAACGGATACATGAAGGTAAAGAAGCATGTATCCTGTCCTTCCTTATGACTATATTTTCAGCCAACCAGAGAAGGGAAAGTTTCTTCTTACAGAGCATTTCAAGTAACATATTGCAACTCCTAATTAATTAACGGGTCTAGACAATGATCTAAGTGTTGACAAAAAAAAAAAAAAAGACAAATAACTAGACATTATGTATCTTCTGATAGAAGCACAACACCCTCCTTATGGAGAAGTCTTGCCAGAAAATTGAACTTGAGTCTGATCAGTCATCTACATCTAACTATCGAAGTACAGGAAGTCCAAGTGAGAGAGGACTGTGCCTCATGCCAGATGGGTATGAAATCAGGAGAATTGGGGCTGTCAGAAATTCTTCAAAATCAGGTCTCCTTAACCATAATAACAAAATTGGAGGAAGAGATAGATGAGAGTAAGAGAAAGGGGAAGGAAGCGGAAGAGGAGGAACTGTTGATAGATTATAAGACATTTAAGAGACTTATCAACCAATTACATCAATGCTTTAGGGCAACACAGATGAAATGGAGTTTGGAATTTAAATTCCCCAAATCCAGTTATGATGACAATAACAGTCAAGAACATTGTTAATGTTGCTGAAACCAGTATTTTTCCTCATAGCTTCATGTTAGGCCACTGATGCTTACTATGGGCCTCAAAACTTGAGATTAAAAACTGTTTTGTTTTGTTTTTAATTTCAAAGAAGGAGAGTTAGAAACATCAATGATGAGAATCATTGATCAGCCGCCTCTTGCATGCACCCCACTGGGGGTCGAGCCTGTAACCCGAGCATGGGCCCTGACAGAGAATCAAATCGTGAACTCCTGATTCACAGGTTGACACTCAACCACTGGGCAACGCTGGCCAGGCTCCCTGGAGATTTTTAAGTCTTTAGTTTTAGTCATTAAATTTAGTTCCAAGGTCATGGTCACTATAGATCCTTCTGACCTCCTTAAATTTATACTTGTAGATTATTGCTGTTCCCCTCCAACTTGGATGCTCTGTGTCCTTGGCTTTGACAAGCCATTTGGGAGAGGGGGTTGCTCCTTAGTACAGATAGTGAAAAAGATAAAGCAGAAATGACAGAGGAATCTTCCCATCAATTGAACATGAAAAAAATCTGAAATAACCCACAGGCACAGGCAGTTATGTCAAAGCGGGTATTATCAGGCTGAATCAGATTCCCTTTGGTCACACATTTTAGCCTGAATTCTTGTTCTCAACAAGATGGTTTTGCTGTTCTATATTTCCCCTTTTATTACAGTTTTGCCAAGTCTAAGACTTCTGTTGTTTGTTAGCCTGTTGAGTTTTATACCTGATGGACCACAGTCGGACTAATGGATGACATGCTTATTAACTTTCTCAGAAGAGGTCTAACCAGAGCTCAGTGGTCTGGCGCTTCCCCTCCTTTCCTAGGCAGTGGAGGTAGAAGCTTAATGAAAGACATTTTAAAAGAGCATAGCAACAACATCCACTCCTATGTATAAAATATCTACATTTGGTCCTGGGTCACCCAATCCCAATTAAGATTATATATAGTTCTCAGGGCCTAGGTTTGGGGCTGAGAGGGGAAAATCCGTACAAAGGTAAAAGGTAATGGCTTGTTTAAAAGAAAAAGTATTAATCTTTTTATATTTGTAAGCTCTGATAGAGACTTTTAATTGCCTTATAACATCCATTCTCCTCTTCTTCCTAAAAGCAGGGTCTTACTTTTCAGCTGGAGACAAAATAAAGATACTTCCCAGTCCCCCTCTTGTAGCTGGATATGGCCTTGGTCAATGGTTCTGGTCAGTTAGATGAAAGCACAGGTTCCTGTGTGATTTCCAGGACATGTCATTAAAAAAGGGCCTCCCGTCCTCCCCTCCTTCCTGCCTGCTGTCTGGAAAGCAAACATGATGGCTGGAATTTAGGATCATCAGGCAGAAATTTTGCTTTGAAAATGGTGGAGCAACAAATTGGAAATGACTGGGGCCCAGATGCAGTTGAGTCTAACTCTGTACTGCTCTCCCCAGCTTTAGTTTGCATGTGTGTGTGCACAAATACACACACACACACACCTGCTATACTTTTACTAGTATGTCCCTGTTATTTGGGGTCCTTTAATAATTCAATTGTATTTCCATTAGAAATGTAAGTATGAGATGTTGTCTGTCTGTAATGTAGAAACCTCAGCTATATTGGTGTCATGGATGGTCATGAGTCTTCATTATAGGCCCCAGTGCATGAAAATTCGTGCAAGAGTAGGCCTTTCTTCTCCCGGCTGCTGGCACCACTGGCTTCCCTCCGGCACCTGGGACACAGACTGCTTCCCTCCTCCATCCGCTGGCAGGCACCTGGGACCTGGGCTGGCTTCCCTTTGGCCCCAGCTTTGTCAGGAAGGATGTCCAGAATGACATCTGGAAAATGTCCGGTCTAATTAGCATATTATGCTTTTATTATTAGAGATTGATTTTACTAATAATGCAAAATACATGTGGTTTTAGACATAAACAGAATAAGGAAATAATGTAGACTTAATTCTTTTCTGTTTAATAGTGATGATGAATAATCACTGAAATGAATATTTGCATCTAATTATTGGAAGATTAATTTACTTTAACTTGAAACAGCATCATTTGTCTCATGGAAAAGATCATTTTGATAGAATTACCTGATAATGTTTTTGCAGTTCAAAAAAATTGGAAATTAATTGTCCTATGGAAAATGAATAAAAAACATCGCATTATACCAGAGCCCGATAGTGACACTAAGCTTGATGATTAATCATCTTTTTATTTAAACACATTTGTCATGTATTTTACCAAGTGCCATGTCTTCTGTGGCTAGGAAGAACATGAGTTCTCAACCAGGCTCCTTGGCTGCAGCTCAAAGCAACTTTGAAGCAAACTTTAGTTAAGTAGTGTGACCTATTGCAGTGCACATATATGTATGCCTAGTCCGGTCCGTTATGAAGGGGAATCTAAAATTTTATCATAACTCTAAGCCAAAGCTATGTCTATCGAGTGAGATGGAAGCAGTATATCATTATCAGAGGCCATGGGCCATGAGGTCTGCATTCCTGGCTAGCTCTCTAACTTTTTGGTCTTGATCTTTGGGAAAGGCACTTAACTTCCAGGAGCCATAATTTTCTTATCTATGAAACGAGTCTCATATCTGCCTTGGTAGAATTTTTATAAAAAATCAATTAAATGAGGTAATCTAGGCAATGTATCTATTGTAATGCTAGGCACATCATTGGCATGCAATAAAAAACTCTTGTGATCATTATTATTTATATGGCGATGATGATTAACTAGATAATTGAGGTGATCATGCAGAAAATTAAACATACAGTCTTGTTGTGAAATAAAAAACAGGATTATCTTGATTGGCTTTATATTGGACAGACTTACAAAAGTCCTCACAGTGGTTTAAAGTGCAGATTCTGGCACTAGATTACCTGGATTCTAATCTCATCCCTACCACTTACCAGCTGTGTGACTTTGGGCAAGTTACTTGACCTCTCTGTGGCTCAGGTTTTTCATCTGAAGAATAGGGATCATAGTACTTCATTGGGATGAGATACTATTTGTGAAGCTCTCGGAACACTGCCTGGGCACTGCGAAGTGCTATAGTAGTGTCTGCTCTTGTTATTGCCAAGTAGATGTGCCAAGTAGACCTGTGAACATTGTGCCCTTTTGACCCAGGATGGGTGAGGTCCAGGTAGATTTTAACTTCTGTATAAACTATCCCAAATATTTTGCTTTATTTCAAATAGGATTATCTGCTTCTTGGATGCGGTTTCATCTGAGGATATATGATGTCTAAATCTACATTCAATGCTAAAGTCCATGAATATGAGAACTGTCATGGAAACATTTTTAGTAATGAACAATGGCTTTCATTTAAAGGAAATAAATCATTTTTCTCAGCCTTACTTTGTAGGGGGATAGAATCATAAGGCAGAGGAACATAATATATTGATGTATTTGGGAGAGAACAGTATAGTAAGCAGACATAGTTTCAAAGCTCCATCTTAGGGAATTCCCAGTATTACAAGGGGGATGCCACGTGACCATAAGATTTTCTATCTTCTATTCTTCTGAGATGAATTATTTTATGTATTGGAGACCCATGTGCCAACACGAGTGCTTAATAGGTAAAGATTTCCTCCTCTCCAATAAGATAGTAAGGTATTTGTGAGAGAAACTCATGCAAACATTTTTGTTGCTGTTGTGAATCCTCACCTGAAGATATTTTTTCCATTGATTTTTAGAGAGAATGGAAGGGAGAGAAGGAGGGGGAAAGAGAGAGAAACATCAATGTGAGTGAGAGAAACACATTGATTGGTTGTCTCCCATACCTGCCCCGACCCAGCTTGAGAATTGAACCTGCAACCCATGTATGTGCCCTGGACCGGGAATTGAACCCACAACCTTTTGGTGCATGGGCCAAAGCTCTAACCACTGAGAACACTGACCAGGGAACAAATTGATACAGTGTTTAAATGTGCCAATGTCCTCTGCACATGTCACTCTGAGGATTACACAATAAAAATCTCAGCTAGTGGCTTTCTTTTTGTTTGTTTTGGATGGAAAGTTTTTTTCTTCTTACTTACTCATTAGTTGATAAGTTTTTCTCTCAGCATTTTGTGTGCTGGTTGGTGCCTAATAGTGGATTTAGATGAGACTCAGAGGATATATTTGCTGGCAATAAGGGCTATTAAAGAATAGAATGTGTTACAAGGAGAAATTTCAGAATATCACTTAGTGCTTGGAGATGGGAATGGAGTAAATGAGGTTCTCTTTGCTCAAAAGTAAGTAGACTTTCAGATAAGTGAAAGCAAAGTCTGCCTAGTGACAGTCAAGATTGGAGACACCAGAATTATCAGATCTACAAACAGGGTTTCAATTAACTGATTCTATTGTGAGTTCCTGACATGGTTAATATATCATAAAGAGTTGACATTAATCCAGAAAATTAGATATGTAAACACAAATGTGCATTATCTGTGACCCAGACTTTTCCAAATACCTTGGAAAATTGTTAGTCCTTAATCTGGACTTTTCAATGTTCCCTATGAGTCAGTTCTGCTGGTAAGGATGTAAGAGTTCATATTAAAGTGTAAAAACTTAGTGTAAAAAGTATTACTTCCTCATCTTTGGTTTACCAACCAATTCCAGGGAGCCAGGCTATTAACTATATTAACTGTTTATTTACAATCTGTACACGTGAAGGCTACACACTTCTAGGCACATGCACACAATACACACACAAAAAATAGGTATTTTGCTTTCTGGAAAGGAGTCTTTAAAATAGATGAATAATAGGAAAATTAAGTTTTCACTCATATGAAATATGTTGGGGATCTGGCTGTAGTGTTAAACCATGAGTTTCAGAGGTGTGACTGTCTTATTAAATATTATGGAATATTATTATTATACACTGTCTGATCTCTTGGAATTTAATGCCATTTAATAATATTATATTAGATTTATGTGTCTTTCCCACAAAGAAGTCAATGTTTCATAGGCAATTTCATTTTACACTCATTTCCTTTGAATTGGATGAAAAATTTAAGGCTGAGAGAGGTTAAATAAGAACTTGTGAGGCCCAAGCTAGAAGCTAAGGGCAATAGTAATGCTGATAATTAGTCTTTTGTAGTTTACAAAGTAATCCATGTGCATCATCTAATTTAATCCTTATTAGTGACCTAGTAAGGACTCACTCAATACATTCTACTCAATTTGCTCCAGCTCACTATGTCCCATACTGAGCCCACGATTCCCCCAAACATATCGTTAGCTTGTGCTCACTTTCTTAATTTCAGAACCACCACACACCTAGTCACCCAAGCCAGAAATCTCAATGGTTATACTTCAGTGCTTCTCCCTTGCATCTCATGTGTAATCTATCTTCAAGTCATTGACATGTTTCATGTATCTTTCTTCCTGGTTGTATCTCCTCCGCTAAGAACCTTGTTCATGCTTGGGCCTTTGTTCTGACCATCCTTGTTCCTCACTTTGTATATTTCACAGCCCTTCAGTTCCCACTCTCTTCTACCCATTCTTCACACTCACTGCCAGATTCACATCTCCATGGAAACCCTATAATGTTCCCTATGGGATAAGTCTTAGCTCCTCTCCAAGGCATCCAGCCCTTCATGGTCTAGCCCCCCCACCCCCCGCTTTCCTCCATCTCCCCACTGCTCCCTTCTCACCACTTCTTGTCCCTTAGTTTGGACTCTAGTATCATGAATCCACCTCAGCCCTTCACACTTTGCATTGGTGAACTCGTCTCCTGTCTTTTGCTAATACTCTCTGCATATAAGACCTTTGCCATTCCCTTCCCCTAAATACCACAGCTTTAAGCAAAGCTTTTTTAGACAGATGTTGAAAGTCGTCCCTTCCTGCAACTGAATTAGCACCTCTCATCTATGTCCCCATAAGCCTCTGAATGTAGCTCTGTTGTTGAACTTATCAGCTAATTATAATCATCTCTACTTACTTTGTACTTATCTACCCATCTCAGACCACAAGCTACTCCAGGGAAGGGGCATTATCTCACCTTTATATACTGAGGGCTCACCCAGTGCCTGGTAAAAAGCAGGCCTTGAATGCCGAGATATTAGAGCTGAGAGGCATCCCATTTTATATATTGGACATTTGGGGCCCGGGTTTCTCAAGTAGCTCGTTCATTAATTTGAGGGCAAAGTTTATTCAGGACCCAGGGATAAGCAGTTCCTTCTACATCCAAGATGATGATGATGATGATGATGATGATAGTAACTAAGTCCCAGGCACTTTTCTGAGTGTGTTGTAAATGTTAACACATTTAATTATCTTAACAGCAGTATGGGGTACACTCTATTAGTATCCCAGAGAGATTAAGCAGCTTTCATAGCAATCACACAGTTAGAAATTAGGAGAGCCGGGATTTGAGCAGAGTCTGTGCCCTTAACCCTTGTGAAAACACACTCTACCAGGTACACAGTCATAGGGTTTTCTTAGACTCCCTGAGGACCATCTGAGAATCCCTTGTTTGACAATCCCAGTTGAACAACCCTAATGTTGGATTTTCCTACTTAGAGTATCTGGAAGCTATTTGATCTTCAAAGTATTGCACGGTTTATACTCTTTCCCTCCTGCCCCATGATGTTGATCTTTAAATTTATCTTCTAAAAACCAGCTGTTTTCCCTCCATCACATTTTAAATTGTGTGCCCCGCCTCTGTCCAGCCAGGGACATGTTTCTGAGGCATCTCCAAGTCTCATCATTCCACTACCTGCTTGTTAGTGAGGACAGTAGTAAGCACAGCCAATGGGACCAGCCCCTGGGCAGACCTCCAGCTGCCCCACAGGTATCATGTCTTCTTCAGTCTGGCTCTCGGAATACACTCCTGGGTTATATACTTAAGGAGCAGGAGGAGTTCTCACCTGATCAGAAAGCTGCATCTGCTTTCCTAAAAGCTAGTCCATTCATGCAAAGCCAATCTTCTCTGTCCACTTTCGCATGTCCGTTTTGGAGGCTGTGTCACTAATGCCTAATTAACCCATCTTTAATCACCGCAGAAGCCAATTCTACAGTTGTTGAGGGCTCACTATGTGACAGGAACTTGACTTTCATGCGTTATGTGGGCCACAGTTTCCCAGCGTTTCACAGATGATAAAACTGAGACCCAGAGCGGCTAAGTCTTTTGCCCCAAGTCAACTCATTAATAAGTGGTAAAACAGACATTTAAACTTATATTTGACAAAGTCCATACTCTTTGCTCTATAATAACTTGCTCTGTGTCCTGCTCATGTTAATCAATATTTATTAGTTATGTCCTCATATACTGGCATTGAGTCACCACATAAGTCATTGTGAAACATGATATAGGGAAGTTCAAGTGATAAAAAATAGCAACAAGTGTAAAGAGGCTGGAATATTGAGCAACCCAAGCCATGAATCAAGTCACGAACAGCTATTGTACTTTGTGCTTTGGCTATTGCACTTTGCTTCTGGAAGATACATCTGGCACATAAAGCTCCCCAGGTTGGTCCCCATGCCTGGGCCCTAATTAGCACTGCCGAGGCTCTGATGTTGTAACTGAAACTGCCCAGGCCTTTCAGGCTGATCTTCATATCAGGGCTGTTATTAGTGCCTTGGCTGGTGGCTGATGCTGTGGAGTCCCCACCTCCTGGCAGGCCATGGGGAGCAGGAGCCCCCATTCTCTCTGTGGGCTGGGAACTGAAATGTGTGAGATGAAAGAGCCCTAACTTCACAGTCACATACAAGCTGTGTGATCTTGGGCAAGTTACTGAACTTCACTGAGCTTCCGCTTCACCATGTGTAATATTATTATTACTGTTGAATTACCTGAAAGAGGAGTTTCAGTATCTTTCAAATACTAAGAAATGGTGAAAGGCTTCCCCTTGCATGGAGACAAGTTACCTACAAAAATATTTAATAAATTCAGGCTGAGCAGCTGGGTGTCCACATTGGCATAAAGATGGGCATAGAAATTGAGTACTGTAGAGATCTTGGCATGAACAAATTTGTCCCTGATTCCTTCTTGCATCAAAAGAAGGTTCTAAAATTTGCCTCAAAATTTGGGTTTCACTAGTTTCAGGTCCTGCAGAGCTTCTCCACAGCCATCAGGGTCCAGCTTCAACCTCTGGGTGTGGCAAACAATACTTTCTTATAATCTCACTACAGCTTCTCCAATTATGCTCCCAAATGTACCTTTTCTTCAGTCCCATTGACAGACCCATGGCTCCAAAGATGCACAGCCTTCTCAGCTTTATGCCTTTTTGCACATGCTGCTCCCTTTGACCAATGCCCTTGATATCATATATGTATGCACACCTATGTATAACATGTATGGGCTAACGCCAGCTCCACCATGAACATTCTGGTCACATATTACCTCCCTAAAAAGACTGCTCCCTAAACCTACATTCTGGGTGGCCAAAGGGCCTTCCTTTTGAGATCCCTTTGAATTCAGTGCTTACCTTTCTCCTCCCCTTATTTAAAAATTTTTTTTTATTGATTTCAGAGGGGAAAGGAGAGAGAGGGAAAGAGAGATAGAAACATGATGAGAATGATGAGAGAGAATCATTGATTGATTGCCTCCTGCATGCCCCACATTGGGGATCGAACCCACAACCCAGGCATGTTCCCTGACTGGGAATCGAACCATGACCTCCTTGATTCGACTCTCAGTGATTGAGGTCGACTCTCAATCAGTGAGCCACACCAGCCTGGCCTCCTCACCTTATTTTGGTTGTCCCTGTTCCTCAACAGATTATGTACTCTTGGGGCTTAGGGCAGTGTCTCTGTTGCTTCAGTTTCTGTCATGTAATAAAGACTCAATACATCTAATCTAATAAAATAGTAATATGTAAATTGACCATCGCTCTGAGACACTCAAGCCACGCTCACCAGACAATCAGAATGGCTGTATGCAAATTAACCCAGTCAAGATGGAGGCCGGCAGCCATGGAGCTAGAGCAAGCAGGAGGCTTCTGTTGCAACTGCCTACGTAAGCTGGCTGGGCCTCTACTAAGGCAACAATGTTTCAATTATAGAAGCCACGGAGCTGAAGCAAACAAGAGGCTTCATTACCTGCCTAGGCCTCAGCTTAAAGCAACAGTGTTTCAATTATAGAAGATAAATAAACCCCCAAAACCTGATTCCAGCCAGTCTTGCTGGGATATTGGGTCAATGGGAGCTGTGGGAAGCCTGAAAATGGCCCTCAGCCCCTCACACAGGCTGGCCAGGAACCCCAGTAGGGATCCAAAAGCTGAAAGGACTGTGGACAGTCTGAAAACGGCCCTCAGTCTGTCACCCAAGTTGCCACATCCCAATGGGGTGAGGGTCCACACTGGGGAGCTTGGCCAGCCTGCAAATAGCCATCAGCCCCTCACCTAGGCTGGCCAGGCATGCCAGCAGCCACCTGAGGCATCCCAGACTGTGAGAGGGCACAGGCTAGGCTGAGGGAACCCCGCCCCCAAGTGCACAAATTTTTGTGCACTGGGCCCCTAGTCTAATCTAATAAAAGAGTAATATGCAATTAACCATCACTCCAAGACACCTAGGTCATGCCCACCATGCAAGCCACACCCACCAGTCAATCAGAGCAGCTGTATGCAAATTAACCAAGCCAGGATGGCGGCCTGCAGCCACAGAGCTGGAACAAGCAGGAGGCTTGCCCCGGTGATGCAAGAAGCTAAGGTTCCTGTCTGCCTAGCCTGGCTGTGGCCTCCACTCCAGGCAAAAAAGTTTCAATTATAGAAGATAACCCCCAGAGACCTGCTTCCAGCCTTGGTCTCAAGGAAGCCCTGGGAGCCTGAGTTGTCAGGGGCAACCTGACCTGGGTTCCAGTTAAAGCAACAAAGTTTCAACTTTAGAAATTAAATAAATTCCAGCCAGCCTTGCTGCAAACAGCCATCAGCCACTCACCCAGGCTGGCCAGGTACCCCAGCAAGGACCCCCT